>JALBCR010003222.1:0-41072 GCA_030710515.1 Abscondita cerata
AATTTTTGTTAAACAATTATTCTTAGATTCTCAAAATTTGTAATTGTCCATTATTAACCTAGGTCAACAATAGAAAAAATTATTAACCACTAATAGAGAAATTCAACTTCACAACTAGTAGTAGAAAAAGATTATTATACAAAAACTAATCAAACTTTGAAAATTAATATGTTAATTTTCATTATGATTTAAGAGAGGAGACTCGTGCTTCTGTACGCCTCTTACTTAAACGGTTTTTCGTGGTTGTGTGTTCTATTGTGTTTAGTCAAAACACTTTTTTGGTAACACCTGAAGTCACACGTATCACAGATGAAAGATCTCCCCGAGTGTTTATACATGTGCCTTTCAAGTTTCCTCCACGATTACAGCAAAAATCACAAACATTACACTTGAACGGTTTTTCTTGAGTATGTGTTCTATTGTGTTTAGTCAAATCACTTTTTTGGTAACAACTGAAGTTGCACTTATCACAGCTGAAAGGCCTCTTTTGTGTGTTTGTACATGTGGATTTTCAAGTATCCTGCATAATTACAGCAAAATCACAAACATGGCACTTAAAAGGTTTTTCTTGAGTGTGTATTCTATTGTGCTGAGTCAAATCACATTTTTGGTAACACCTGAAGTCGCACCTATCACAGCTGAAAGGCCTCTCTCCTGTGTGTTTGTACATGTGGGTTTTCAAGCTTCCTGCTCGATTACAGCAAAAATCACAAACATTACACTTGAACATTTTATCTTGAGTGTGTTTTCTATTGTGTTGATTCAAAGCACTTTTTTGGTAACACCTAAAGTCGCACTTATCACAGATGAATGCCTTCTCTCCTGAGTGTTTGTACATGTGGATTTTCAAGCTTCCTGCTTGACTGCTGAATAATCACAAACATTACACTTAAATGGTTTTTCTTGAGTGTGTATTCTATTATGCTGAGTCAAAGCACTTTTTTGATAACACCTGTAGTCGCAACTATCACAGCTAAAAGGTCTTTCTCCTGTGTGTTTGTACATGTGGGTTTTCAAGTTTCCTGCTTGATTACAGCAAAAATCACAGACATTACATTTCAACGGTTTATCTTGAGTGTGTATTTTATTGTGCTGAGTCAAAGCACTTTTTTGATAACATCTGAAGTCGCACCTATCACAGCTGAAAAACCTCTCTCCTGTGTGTTTGTACATGTGGGTTTTCAATTTTCGTGGTTGATTACAGCAAAAATCACAAACATTACACTTAAAAGGTTTTTCTTGAGTGTGGATTCTATTGTGCTTAGTCAAATCACTTTTTTGGTAACACTTATAGTCGCACTTATCACAGCTAAAAGGCTCTCTCCTGAGTGTTTGTACATGTGAGTTTTCAAGTTTTCCGAACGATTACAGCAAAAATCACAAACATTACACTTAAATGGTTTTTCTTGAGTGTGTGTTCTATTGTGCCGAATCAAATGTCTTTTTCGTAACACCTGTAGTCGCACTTATCACAGCTGAAAGGCTCTCTCGTTTCTCCCTGAATGTTTGTACATGTGGATTTTCAAGTTTTCTGAACGACTACAGCAAAAATCACAAACATTACATTTAAATGGTTTTTCTTGAGTGTGTGTTCTATTGTGCTGAATCAAATGACTTTTGTGTAACACCTGTAGTCGCACTTGTCACAGCTGAAAGGCCTCTCTCCTGTGTGTTTGTACATGTGGATTTTCAAGTTTCCTGATCGATTACTCTCATAATCACAAATGTTGCACTTAAATGATTTTTTTAATGTGAGTTTTATTGTGCTGAATCAAATTAGTTTTGTTGTGACACTTGTAGTCACACATGTCACAGCTTAAAAGCCTTTCTTCAGAATGTTTACACAAACGCCTTCTCGAATTTTTCAATTTATTACGAATACAGTTGTAATTTAACAATTTCTTATGGGTTACCACATGAAACTCCAAAGTCTTCCTGCTCTTAGACTGATAACCACAATAGTAACATTCAAACACATTTGTTTCTGATATAACATTAAAGTGTACCTCTTCGTGTTTACAAAATGAGGAATTATCAAATGTAGTATAACTACACAGATTGCATTTAAATAGATGAGTAAATAAGTGATTGGTTAATATTTGTTTATCGCTTGTAGCGTAATTACATTGGTAGCAGTAATACAACGTATTTGAAGCTGTAAATTCTTCCACACCCACGGATATGTCTGTGTTAAGTAACACACATTCTTCTTTAACAATGTTGTCTTCATTTTCATTTTTAATCGCAACTTCGACAAACTCTTCTTTGATTTTTGTCAAATAATTTTCTTCATTAACAAGTGAAGAAGAGTTTGTGAGAAATGATTGTGGAAGATTTACATTTTCTAAAATGTTTTCGTTTTGCGTTAATGCTTGATGTTCTTCATCAAATTTGAGCTTGCATTCGTTGCACACAAGTGGGTTTTCATCAATACTCAGTTCCTACAATGTAATTTAAGGCTATAAATAATTCAGTAGGATGTGATACTTACTGTTTTTATGGGAGAAGTCGACAACTTAAGATGTAGCATTGAATCGTAGCTTTGAGAATGTAATGGCGCTTCTTCTTTTATTTTCTTAAAACAAATTTGACATGCTATTGTGGTGTCTGCCATTATCGATGCCCTAAATGGAAGTAAACGTTCAAATTCGTTCACAGCTCAATGTATTCTTAATCCAATGATTTTGTGCCATAAATTCTGTGCTGTAATACCAGTGGCAAAAAATACAAATTTCAATTCGTAGTGACTGTTGTACCTGCAAATAGTCACACTAAGTTATCCGTATATACAGTGTTTCAGAAAATAATAATACAAGTTTATTGGAGTAAAATAGCATATAGAAATACAAGACATAAAACCAAGTAATACAAAATAAATTAGTTAATCTATCTATATATACAATAGTTAAAGCTCGGCGAGCTGGTCTTCGTTTTACCCATAGCGATGTAATTGATTATTAATAGACGTTTTACGTAGAGAAAGATAGCCAACACCATTCCCATAAGAATTGTATTGGGCGCAGATATGTTCTTTTAATTTAAACCTGTGAAGATGTCATACTGATTAATGCTATTTGCATACATGCAAGTGTAGCTTTAGTATAATTTATATTGATGAACAATTTATGTATTTGTAATCGAGGATTCAACTTATACAGTATTGTCATTTTCCTAAATTTCAAATTCACTCCCGTGATTTGTTACATTAAAATATACAGTGTGTCCAAAATTCGATGCTCACCATTGGTATTTTGGAAACGGTAAGATTTCATGGGTTGGTTAAATGGAACAATATGGAGGTATTTATCTTACCTCTTCAGACCTTCTTTTGTTTTTCCAAAGAAATGCGTTGCCTACTAGATATTGCAAAAAAAGTGAAAATCGGCATTTTCTTTAAACTTGCGTAGAATCCACACTATTTATCCTATCAAAAATATGTAAATATAAAAGTTGTGAGACATTTAGATATTGAATAATATGCGTCATTAAATATATTTTTTTTTGCTTGCATCAGTAGCGAAATATGACCCAAAGTTGCATTTTTTAAATGGAAATGATAATTTATTTTTATACAGTTGAATTACTTGATTTTTTTCCTTTTCAACGATATAAGGTTCGAGCTATTTATCTTGTGTACTTTAGAAGATATAAAGAAAAATCATTTTTGAGGCAGATTTATAATGTTACCAAGTTGTAAGCAATAATAACAAAACATAACGGGTGGATAACATCGTAAAACGAATGAGTTTTCCTATAAAAGATTCTCAATAGTGCGGCCATTGACTTCTAAACATTTTGTATAGCGTTTTTCAATATTTATTCGGCAATTCATTAATTGACGGACGCTAACTGAATTAAAGGCCTGCATGACGCTCTGCTGCAAATCATTAACGTTCTCATAATTGGATAACGTATACTAAATTTTTTATGTGTCCCCACAGGAAAAAATTTAGTATGGACAAATCTGGTGATCGCGCAGGCCAACGTATGGGACCGTTTGTTCCAATCCAACGGTTTCCAAATCTTGCTGATAAATATTCAGTGACGATCCTGGAATTATGGGCCGGGGCGCCGTCTTGCTGAAACAAAATACTTCTTTCTTCTTGAATAGGTAGCTCGTCCAATGCATCTTCGACTTCGGCTTGCAGCAGTTGAAGATATCTAGTCGAATTAAGCGTTTGATTATAAATAAATGGACCTATCAAACGATTTCCCAAAATACCGCACCACACGTTAAATCCGAATCGTTCTTGGAAACGCGATTCTCGAACTATTTTCGGATTTTCATTATTCCAATAATGATAATTATGCCGATTGTAAATG
Organism: Abscondita cerata; assembly: GCA_030710515.1. Classification (NCBI taxonomy): domain Eukaryota; kingdom Metazoa; phylum Arthropoda; class Insecta; order Coleoptera; family Lampyridae; genus Abscondita; species Abscondita cerata. The sequence continues at coordinate 4,324 of JALBCR010003222.1, forward strand.
CCGTTGTTTGTGAATCTACTTTCATCGCTCCAAAGAATTTTTTAGAAAAAGAATTATCGTTTGTAACTTCATCCAGGTACCATCTACAAAATGTAACTCTTCGAGCATAATCATTCTCTTTGATATGATGGCATATCATTGGCTTATAAGGATGAAATTTCTTCTTTTTAAAACATAATGTACTGAACTTCTTGCCATACCACTGTCATTCGAAATTTTTCTTACTGAAACGGAAGGCTCAACATTAACAGCGGCTAGAACAGCTATTTCAGCATCCTCATTGTCTTTTGATAGGTTGTAGGACGAATGGCGGTGAAGGATCCACCTTGTCGAAGATTTTGCTCGAGTCGGGAAAACAAAGTTCTGTGAGGTTGCCTTCTTTCGGGGTATAAGTTGTGATATTCATTTGCTGCCGCAGTTGAATTACGATGGCATCTTATGTAGACAACAAACATGTCCGTTTTTTCATGGTTTGAAAACTGCATCATCAATTTTGAATATGAATAGCTTACTACAACAACTACAAGTTCTGACACGATACTACTGTAACAATATTATTGACAGATTTGATGTGCAGTTGTTTGTTTCTTAAAAATTTGCAATCATGGATAGTGTGATGTGCTTTAAAATACATCTACAGATCTCAAAACGATTTTTCTTTATATCTTCTAAAGTACACAAGATAAATAGCTCGAACCTTATATCGTTGAAAAGGAAAAAATCAAGTAATTCAACTGTATAAAAATAAATTATCATTTCCATTTAAAAAATGCAACTTTGGGTCATATTTCGCTACTGATGCAAGCAAAAATATTTTAATGACGCATATTATTCAATATCTAAATGTCTACAACTTTTATATTTACATATTTTTGATAGGATAAATAGTGTGGATTCTACGCAAGTTTAAAGAAAATGCCGATTTTCACTTTTTTGCAATATCTAGTAGGCAACGCATTTCTTTGGAAAAACAAGAGAAGGTCTGAAGAGGTAAGATAAATACCTCCATATTGTTCCATTTAACCGACCCTGTAACTCTTACCGTTTCCAAAATACCAATGGTGAGCATCGAATTTTGGACACACTGTATAGAAGTATTACTACCCATACAGCACACAACATGTTTCGGACATATTTCCCAATGCTTCATTTATATTACGGTTTCACAGATACATTTCTGAGATGTACCTTACAGTTGTGTGAGAAAGAAATATTTCAGTGAATTCTGTCTGAGGGCATTCAGAAATAAAACAATACACATTAAGGTTGAAAATCAAAGTGGTTGTAGATTTATAAAATAATATCTACCTAGACATTTTTCTAACATGAGAAATTGTATTTTAACATAAAATCGCAAAAAAAAATTAATATTTTAATATTAATATTTTTGGGTTAAAATTCGTCGATTCCCAACATTTTTTTTCTTAGTATTGGTATTTAGTAGGTTCCCAATACAAGTATAAAGTCAATAATCTGCAAATGCATACAAAAACAAATCTCTTTAAACTAAAGAATTCTTCGTCTATGAAAATTCTAACGGTTCTAACTAGGTCTATACCAAGGACATGTATTTGCGCGCGAATCGTTGGAGTCACGTTTTCATCGTCTTCACAGAGTGTCTTTTCAATTGCTTTATCCTACTCTTTGTGTTTAGCCATAGGTTTAGCGTTGCAGTTGACATATTCGCGAAGCGCAGCAAACTACGCTCCCTTGCGGTTAAAAGTCGCAAGCTTTCCAGACGGGGCAAAAATCCTTTATTGTGTTGTTGAAGATGGAGTTTCGTGGTTCGAAAAGCAAGAATAATTGTTGTGTGCCACAATGTGCAGCAACTTATATAAATAATAAGTCAATTTCTTTTACACAAATTTCCTACATACAATAAACTATTATTCCAAAAGTGGTGTGTGTGGTATTAAAGATAGGAAATGTGTAACAAAGACACATGAAAGTATGTAGTTTTACATTTTAGGGATGAGGATTTCATTTTAAAAGGCAAGTATTCAGATCTTTGTTTTAAGGAAAATATACAGTATTCAAACGTGTTAAGTAGATGCATTAATAAGTTTACATGTAAGGTTATGATTGATCTTTTACATTTTAGACCAAGTTAATAAAAGGGCACGACTGAAAAGAATGTTGTACCATCAATTAATCTACCATTAAGGAAACATGACTGCATTAGGAATAAGGAACAAATCTCTCTACGTCGAGAAAGAGCAAAAAATAGGCAAGAAAAACAAATGGAAAGGTTAGTTTCTTTTTACTAAAATTATAGTCTGTACCTATTTGGACAAATTTTAGAATTGAAGGAATCAATGCATCTATTGAAGCAACAGATTTACCGAGCACATCTCATATTCAACCTGAACTTAAAAGTGCAGTAGACAATCTATTATATTTTACAGAAAATCCTGTGAATTTCAAAAAACCTATGAAGACAAGGCAGTACAGGTTAACACCTTAGAAGAATTTGCCACATATAATTTAGACAGTCTTATTGACAATAATTATAAATGTTCCGTATTAACTGGAATTAACACTTTGACGATTTTGAATATTTTGATTAATTACATTAATAATATTTCTGGTAAAAACAGTTACCTGAAATCAAAACAAAAAGTTATATTAACATTAATAAAATTTAAATTAGACATTTCATTTCGGAGTTTAGCCATACTCTTTAAAATTTCATCGAAAAACTGCTCAATCATATTTTGACACAACACTAAGGCATTTAAGTGAAGTTATGAAATCCTTAATTACATTTCCTTCCAAAGATGAGATTTTAAATAACATGCCTAAATGCTTTGAAATGTATTCATCTACAAGATTAGTATTGGATTGTACGGAGATACCGATACACAAAAGTAAATGTTTAACCTGCAGAATTAAAACCTATTCTTTCTACAAGAATAAACATACTTTAAAATATTTAATTGGTGTAACACCGTCCGGTCTAATTACTATTCTTAGTAAAGGATATGGAGGTAGGGTGTCTGATAAAGCCATTTTTAATGCCGAGAAAATAATAAAATTACTTGATCCTGGAGATTCAATTATGGTAGACAAAGGCGTACTAATACAAAAAAGAATGTGATCAGTATTTTATCAAATTAATTCAACCTCCATTCCTTCGGAAAAATAAACAATTTACAAAGGATGATGCGATAAGAACTGCATCCATAGCTCGTGCCCGGGTTCATGTTGAGCGAGTGATACAACGAATAAAAAAATTTTTAAAATATGTCAAGGGCCATTGCTATGGTCATTGTTACCCTACATAGGATCATGTAATGACTGTTATAGTCGGCATCGTTAACTTAAGCAATCCAGTTTTAGGGAATGACAAATTCATTAATCAAGTACCTACTAATTAAAATTATAGAACAGTACATCTCTTGATAGTAGGTGTGTGCTTTTGATAAAAACAATTTATTGAAATAAGAAAGTTTTAAATTTCATTTATTTGCATAGAAACGAAATATGTACATCTATTGAATTCAATAAATACGTATTGTAATTAAAACTTATTAGAAAATATGTTACAAAATAGTTTGTATTCATTTATGTTCTTCATAAATTTTTTTAAGCATATAATTAAAATAAACATAATGTAGCTTCTTCAGTAAATCTGCTATAAATGGCTGATCCCTATATACCTCTAAAACAAAAATAGCATCATCAAATGAACTATAAATGACAAAATCGCATAATTCTAAATCCAAAAGTGCCATGTTAATTGCACTTGACCGTAATATAAATGTTTTGGATTTAAAATATATGGAAATAGTGTTGAATTGCTAAATTTTATATACGGAAGGAGAGAAATAATTTCGCTGATAGGCTTTGTAGCACCTATGATCGGACATTTAATCTCGATTAATCTGTAGAATCGTTCTTCTAAGGCTTTAATACCATCAGGACTACAAGCAAGCCAAGGTGCCCATGGATTTATTATTAAGCCTGTTTCATACATTTTCCCAAACTGTTGTTCATATTTAATTCCGGGCTCTTGGTTCATAAGCAGTTCCATGTTCTGTATTTTATTGCCTTGGAAAGATGTATTTAAAAATAAATTGATCTTCTTAGTCCAGTTTGAATTTTTGTTGTTGCAATATGTGTACAACTGGCAGCAGCGGCTTGCAGTTATTCGTACTGTCTTTGGGATTTCCACGTGTTGTTATTTTGACCCATGCTTGACATCGTTATATGGATAGCTTTATCTATTGTTATGGCAATATTGTTATTGTAAAATGTTTGTAATGTTTTATCCAATATTGGAACCGATTGTGTAAAGTTCCCCTGCACATGTGCAAAAATTGATTTTAAGTTTTCTATTATAGTACAATTTACTGGCTCAACAATTGACAATGTCATTGTGGATGAATGTGCAGATGTATAATTTGCAGAACTTCGTTGTCGTTTACGATGTAAAGCAACTTCTGAATTTGGAGCACCTGCATTCTTTAGCGACATATTAGTGAATGCAAGTACAATATTAAATATAATATAGTAGTAAATAATAAATTTTACACTTGCAAATTAATTTGTTAATTATAAAAATTACAACAACAATAAGTTATTAATAAGAAAGGTATTAATTAATTTGCACTTGGCAATTAAAATATAAAAATTCATACTCATTATTAGTTTTTCAATGGTATTTGAAACAAGGGTTGAATCAACCTTCTGGACAACTGTAGATTTTAATTTCTTCACATGGCAGAAATGCTTTACCGCTTGAACCTCCAAGGTAACTAAATCTTGTTTACGTTTTCCCCATGCTTGTTGTAAATCAGTGCAACTAAGTTACGCGAAGGAATTTCTAGAAGTAATATTAGGATTCGTAAATTGATAGTGTTTTTCAATAATTAGTTGTTGTACCATACCGATTTATAATAATAAGAGTAACTATGTGTTTACATCTGCCACCAGCTCCCGCTTTGCAACTACAAACATATTTCCAGTCCTGAACTGTTGCTGCATAACAAATAAATAAAATTAAAGTTGTATATTAAGAACAATAAGAACTCCACTCACGTGATTTAAAAATGATCCGAATCGAATGTGGTGGACCTTTCATTTGGGATGTTTGTTGGCAGAGTGCAATTATTTCTGAAGGATTTTCAGCATTAATACCACACATTATTATATGACCGGTGTTGTAATACTGCTTCACCTTCTATTAATGGCCTTGATCCAGTGCCAATGTAGGTAAGAGAATATTATGTAAAGTAACAAATAACATTTTCACTTACACACTTTACTGCACAGTAAACAATACAGTCTTATGAATTTACTAGCCCTGTCTCGAGACGCCATAATAGTGTACAAGTGGCGACATCTATATTTCATTCTTCGCGAATATTATTCTGCGCAATTGTAGTAAACATTATTGTTATCGTTCGATGATATTTTATAGAATGTTTTTAGTTAGTGCTTAGTTGTTTTTATTTAGTTTAATGACTATTGTTTAATAATCAAATCGTTAAAATTTGTTTAGTGTTAATTAGTCGTAGATAAAAGACATAAATCACGTTTAGTATAAAAATGGCAGAATCTGGAAAGGTAAGTAATTTCATTAATTGTGCTTGTGCCTTTTACTTTTGCGATCAAAACACTAAAAATTTGAAGGTTAGAAGTTTGTCGGAAATTTGTTTAAATAGTAGATTATTTTACTAGAAGTTAAACAATATAATTGTTGAGCTTCAAAGGTTTGCTAGCGAGGCGTTACCCGAGACAGCAAATTAAGCGAAACAATTATATTTTTTAACTCCAAGTAAAATATATTATTTTTCTTCGAGCGTTTATTGATAGTTTTCATGAGTTATGTTCAAATTTTCGAGATTCTCGAGTGTTATAGTGACGTTCCATTCTAGACGAATGAAGTTGGTACTTTACTGTTACATTCATAATATGACATAACCGAGGTACCAACCTCCTAAATAGTTGTGAAAACAAAAGAACTATTGCTTTTAATGTTTAGACAGTAAAAAGTGTTTTTAGCGTCTGTCAGTAATTCAGTTTTATTGTCGCTTGAAGAAAAAAACATTTAACGTTTCGCACAATCAGTCCTATTCTGTAACTCAAAATCGAATGAAAAATGAGCAAGAGATCGAATCCTAATCAATCCAATGTAGTTTTTTTTTAAATCTGAATGTAGAAAGAAGGTGAAAACAAAATAATTAATAATTTTCGTTTTTTTGCAGAAAATACTTAGTAATTATTTTTTATTATACTAGGTGATTTATACCACGAGGCGAAAAATGAAAATATGTGTTCACAGTTTGATTCTAAGCAAAAAATGCGAAATATTTTTTTTCCAATCGGCCTTTGTTTTCGAGATATCGAGGTTCAAACTTTTAAAAGATCTCAAGTTTCACACAAAAATAATAGTAGGCAATATGAACATTTTATTTAAAAACCTTGTAACTGTAACACAAAGAAGAACCAATATCTTAACTTACAAAGTGTGTTTGAAAAGTTCACCGCCAGCTGCGATGCAAGCCTAGCAACGTAAAACACTGAGTTATAAACTGCAGCAAAGTCTTGTTGATTTTCAACTTCAAGTTGCTGAACTGCATTCTGGACTAAATTTTTAAGACTAACAATTACAAACACTACCCAAATGTGAAACCGTCTATAAGTAATAAATAAGTTTTTGTTTCAAAGCACTCTATATTAGTTTTTTGTGGAACTTAAAATCGTATCGTTCAAAAGTTGGTATCTCGATATCTCGAAAACAAAGGCCGATTAGAAAAAAAATTATTTCGCATTTTTTGTTTAGAATCAAACTGTGAACACATATTTTTATTTTTCGCCTCGTGGTATAAATCACCCTGTATATTAAGTGAATAAAACAGTTTTTATGGTTACTGCTTTCAGTGTTTCATGCACGACCACTACTTCTATATATACCTCAGACATTCTGGCTATAACAAAGCAATTATTCAGAAACGTTTCTCATAATGTTCGTACATACTGCTAAAATGTATTTGATATCTTAAATGTGATGTGCCAGAAATGTTTCAGAAATATTGCGTTTTTGGAAATATGTGCGGACATTTTCATTTATCTGAAACATTTCGTTTATGTTTCGGATATGTTTCGTAACATTTCTGACATATATCAAAAACCAAATTGTGCTGTAAGGGTAGCGCCAAGTCATAATGCCACTTCTCTATTTGATGACGTCACATAAAGTGACAAGGACCAACGTAAGTAAAACGTCTATTGACAGTAAGTATAAAAAAAAATTAAATTTAATATGTATAGACATCTGAATATAAACGATTGCGGCATTAAAAGAAACTACAAAATTGACTACTTGTTTACAAATGTTAGTTAATTAACATTTGCTTTATTTTATCTAAAAAATGTTATTTATTGATCTGTTCCTAAGTGTAGATGGAAAAAGAAAAAATCTGAAATTCGTTTTCCTGCATTTCTTAAAGTTTGTGATAAATATCGGGTTTATGTGGAAAGTAAATCAGACTCCAAAGTGTTGTTGGGCCGCCAAAAAGCCTGGAAACACAAATTAAAAATTGGCAAACTTATAAGTAAAATATATGAAAGTTTGTTCACTACATTTCTCCTATGATGATTATTTTAAAGGTAATTAATTTTTTTACTTTGTGTATAGGTTCTTTAGATGATACAACAGAAAAACACCAAAAACTGCACCAAAAAGTTTACTCAGACACGTGTTTCAATAGCTAAGCTATCATCATCAGCGATACCGACACTAAAAATAAAAACAACGGGAAGCTTATATATACTATCTGCTTATCTTTATTATCTACCCTCTCAATTAATTCAATGTTGCCTACTCTATGGCCATTTACAAGCATATGCATGGCAACACTAGACCTATCTGTGCGATGATATTTGACATGAGCTAAGTGCTCTTTAAAGCGAGTTTTAATAGGTCTCTTGGTTTGCCCTATATACAGGATGTCCCACCGGGAACGCCATCGATAGATGAAAAACTGTACATGGCAAAAATTTGAAAATTTGGTAGTATACTAACATCGACCGGGCAGTTCCGTTAAAATATTTTCAAAGTGGTGACACTTCGGTTATACCGAAGTATGTGTCAACTTGCTTATTTTAAATGGAACACCCTATATATTATTCTATTTTTAAATTTTGCCCAAAAATCTAAACACATTTTGTGTATAATATTCTATACCCAAGTCTAACTGTTTTGGACTTAAATTTTATGTCAAAAATGACGTTTTCAGGCCTACACAAAATTATAAAATTTTCCTATACTAATGCCTTTATTATTTAATTGAAATAGGTTTCCTTGTAGCAGGGGACCTATTTTAGTGGGCTATGTCAATATTTTGATAATAAATTAATACAGGGCGATCAAAAAAAAAGGATTAAAATTAAATTCAAAAACACGTCAAAAGTCATTTTTTTAAATGCAAGCACCATGTTTTATTGCTTTATTTTATTTAGCATCAAAAATAAGGTTGACTTTGTACAAGGTTGTCTATTAAAAAAATTCATGGTTTTCGAAATATTGACAATTTAACATTTTTTTTTGTTGCACAAATGCTATTGATTTCTTTTAATATGAATGGTTATTCCTAGTTAGCCATGATGGCGTTAGAAAACAATCATCTGTCTGTTGTTTCTGTTTCATAGGTAAACTTGATCGTCTCAAATTTTGAATTTAAAATTTCTACAAATTGCTGAGGGCTGTAAACTTTAGTGTCGATGACTGCAAAAACATTATCTACATATCTACACCAAATTTTAGAAAAGTATTCTAAATTATGTTTTAAATTAGTTTCAAATTTACCCATGAACAGGTTAGCCACAAACGATGATAAGCTGTTACCCATTGTTGTACCATGATTTTGTTGATAAATATTATTGTTAATTTGAAAGTAGGTTTGACTCATATATAATCTTGCTAATTTAATAAAATTATCTACTTGTGAATTGTCTAAATGGTTTTGGTGTACCATATCTTTCAAATAATCTAAAGTGACATCTATCGGAATGCTTGGAAATAATGAACAGACATCGAATGAAACTAACACTTCGTTATCAGTCAGCTCAATGTTTTTAATTTTTTAATAAAATTGTATGAATTTTTGAACACTGAAATTTGATTGTTGATATTCAATTTTCAATTTTCAATATTTATTTTGTCTTAAAATTACTATAACAAAAGATTCAGTTTTTTCCGTTACAAAAAATAAACAAAAACAACATAATATTTCATTAAATTATAATTCCACTAATTCCTGTTTCCTTCTTCAACCTTCCATCCCTCTCTTCTTCTAAACTTTCAGTATTTTTCTTTTCCTCTCCTCCATCCTTTTCCTCCTCTCCAACACTTCCCTCATCCATTGTTTTCCTTCCCCTTTCTCTCCTAGTAGTTCCATTCCTTTTCCTCATGTCTTGTTTCCCTGCATCCCTCTTTTATATGTATTATATTTTCCCATTCATCCCCACACAACCTGCATAATCTCTCCTCATCACTCATCCAATATTTATTTTCTTTTCTTCATTACCCATTCTGAACCTTGCAATCATTCTTATTTCATTCATTCCTTTTCCTTCTGTTATGTACCTTGGTGTCTTGTCTGTCATTATTTTTATGTATTTCTCGTTATATTTTCCTTCCTTTATTTTTGCCCTTCTTTCCTGCTTCTGAGTATCTTTATCTCTTGCAATTATTTCCTCTTCCATCTTTCTCCCCCTCTCTTAATCTCTTTATCTCTTCTCTCGCGTATCCCACTCTTTCATAGTATTTTCTTCTTTCTTCTGCCTCATATTTTACCTTCTGTGCCTCGATCTCTTCCAAACTTCATAAAGTATTTTATTTTCCTTCCTACTTCCCATTTTTCTTCATACCTTACTGCAATTCTTCCTGCTTGTATCCTTATTTTTCTATTTCTAGCTCTTCTTCCACTATATACCCCGGTGTCTCTTTCTCTAGTCCTAACGTCCACTTCCAGTATTTCTCCTGTATTTTCTCCAGCTCTTGCCATTCCCTCCAACCCCAAATCTCCGCTCCATACAGTACCACACTTCTTACCAACTTTTCAAACATCCATCTCCTTTTCTCTATATCTTTACCAAATATCCTTTCCCTTAACCCCATACTTGTCCTACTATTCTATTTCCTTTCATTTTCATCTCTTTTATATGGTCTCCATCTTTGTTATCATATCTGATGTTGTAACCTAAGTATCTATACTTGTCTACTCTCTCTATCTCCTCCTCCCCCACCACCATTTTACCTCCTTTCGTCTTCCTTTTCTTTTTTAAATTCCATAATTTTTGTTTTCCCGACATTTGCTGCTAGTTTTTTATTTTCTAGGTATTTCTTCATAAATTTAACTACTCCTCTCATCTCTTCTTCATTTCTCGCAACACCCATATCTTTATCCTTCCTACTACTATTCCTCCTACTTGATTTTTTTCCATTTCCTCCTCAAGATCACTAATGTATATCGAGAATAATATTGGGCTTAGCGGACACCCCTGTTTTAGTCCTTTTTCCGTCCTAAATTCTCTACCTAGCTTCCTCCCTACCCTTGTTCTACACCTTGTTTCTTCATATATTTCCTCTATTGCATTCTTTATATCTCTGTTTATTCCTACCTCCTCCATCCTTTTCTATAATCCCCCTCTTTCCACATTATCAAATGCCGCTTTAATGTCTAGAAATATTGCGTACATCTTTCCTCCTTTCTTTGCTAACTCTTTATTAATTATGTGCTTTAATATGTATATATTGTCTATCGTTTTTCTTCCTTTCCTAAATCCTGCTTGCCAATCCGGTATTACATTCTTTTCTTCTATTTCTTTTTCCAATTTTTTCTAACTATTTCCGCATATATCTTATAGCCCGCATTCATTATACTCACTCCTCTATAGTTGTTCGCTTTCTTCCTATCTCCCCCTTGTAAATTGGGCATATTATTGCCTCCTCCATTTTTCTGGTAACCCTTCTCCTTTCCATATTCTCTCGAATACTTTTCTTACTTTTTCTCTCATTCCTTCTCCGATGTACCTCCATTGTTCTCCTTGTGTTCCATCCGTCCCTTCTGCTTTTCCTTTTTTACTTTATTTATTGCTCTCTCCATTTCTTCTTTTCCTATTCCACCGTCTCTGTGTCTTATCCTTTTTTTCCAACTTCTTCATTTCTTGCTGTTCTTTCACTCTCTCCTACTAACTTCTTACTTGTGTTCTTCCCATTTTTCTCCATCTATATTTGCTTCCATCCTTCCTCCTTTTTCCTCTTTTATTAATGAATTCCCATACCTGTCCTTTATTTTTAATTTTTCTAATCTTTATCTCGTTTTGTTTTTTATGTTCTTCTTTATTTTTTGCACATATTCCTTAAAATTTACTTTTAACCTTCTGTATTCATCTATCTCTATCTTTCCTTTTTCCATTTCCTTCTTCCTTTTCTTAATTCTTTTTTCCCTTCTCGCATTCTCCGTTCCACCAATCTTTTCTTTTCCCTAATTCTTGTTTTCTTAATCTATACTTTCTCTTCTCTGTTGCCATTTCTATCTTGGTTGTAATTCTCTCCATCTCTTCCTCCACCTCTCCTTTAGTATTTACTTCCTCTTCCATTTCCTTTTTATATCTTTTTATACTCTCTTCAGTCTATACTTTCTTTTCTCTCCATACCTCTTCTTGTTGTTGTACCTTTTTCTCTCCTCTTCCATTATGACTACTTCTAGCGGCTGATGGTCCGATTCTATCTCCTCTCCTATTCTTAGTGTTTCTATGACCGCCTTACTTTTTCGTTTATAATCACATAATCTATTACTGTCTGGCCTCTTTCTCCCACATATGTAAATTTCCCTTTACCTTATTCTTACAAATTTCCGTTCATTATTGTCCAACCTCTCTCTTCACATAGTTCTATCAAAATTTTTTCCTTGTCCGTTTATTTTCTTATTCATTTATATCCTATTTCTTATCTCTCCATTTACTATTATTCCTCCCTCCTCTCCTATCCTAGCATTCAAATCTCCTCCTATAATCAAATTGCCTTCATTCCTTTCTTCTATTGCCTTTTCTATATTTGCTTTTGTTGTGTCCATTTTCTTCCATATATCGTAAAAATATTATACTTATTCCCCTTTTTCCGCCTTTACTCTAATTTTAATCATCTTCTGTACATATTATCTTCTTCTATTTCCTTTTCTATTTCCCATTCTTTTCTTACCCCCACTATTAGTCCTCCATCCAAGTTTCTACTAAACCTACCATTTTAAAACCCTTTATATAGTTCCAAAAATCTACACTTTTGTTTTTTATCCCCGCAATGTTCCAAAATAAGATCTTATTTTTCTCTTTATTTTTTTTACCCTCCACCCTCTTTCACCCTTTTTTTTTCCTTGCCCTCCCCCCCATTCTCAATTTTTAATTTTTTGGTGTCCATTTTCTTATCCTCCCCTCTTTCTCCACCCATCTTCTTTCTTCTTCCTCCACCCACATTTTCCTGTATCCAATTTTCACTCTCAAACCCTCTTCCTCCACTTTTTTTGCTTCCATTCTTATCTTTATCCGTATTTCCTCTCCCTCTTTGTCCTATCTTCGTCTATGTATATTCTGGTACCTTTCATTCTACTTTTGTTCTTTAGTATCTTTATTTTGTGCTCCAAACTCGACATTTTTATAATCACTATACCTTTTCTTATCTCCACGGCTTCTTCTATTTTCTTTTCCAATCTTAGCTTCATCTTTATCAGCTCCTTCATTTCTTGTTTTATTTCATACTTTCCTCCCTTTATTTCCATCCCTTTACTACCAAATTTTTCTTCTTCTCTTTTTTTCTAAGAGTTCTACTCTTTTCTCCAGACCATCACACTTCTCCTCCAAGTATTTGCACTTTACCTCAAACTTTTCGCCCATTCTTTTTATTTCCTCTTTTATCTCTTTCATTTCCTCATTATTCTTCTCTTGCACTAATTTCATTTCCTTTATTTCTTTTAACATTTCTCTTCATATCATTTTCATTTTGTCATCGTCTTCATTTCTTTTTGCTACTTCTCTAAAACCTCCCTTTTCTTCTCTCTTCTCCTCCTCTTTCCCTGGCGATCTTTCTATTTTTTTACTTCTTCTAAGTAACCTATACAATTCTTCTTCCTGTCTTCTTTTTCTTGTGTCTGTATTAGACCTGTCCGATTCCGACATTTTAATAAATTCTTTCTTTCTAATATTGTTTCAGATTTCCCACCTTTGTTGATTAATTGTAATTGAGATAATACTTCACTAATTACTTTACTAATTTATACCCCATTAAACAAAGTTAATCGTTTTAAAATTTCGAAAATTATTCACAAATTTTAAGCGTAATTTAATTTTGATTATTTTACATGTAAAACATTCGCTAAAATGTGCTCGCGTGATACGCTTATCATATCTCGCACGCCACTCGTTATCTATGTCCTCGTTCTGTTTCACTTAATTAAACCTATTTGTATTCTTTACCGATAATTCGTCTATTTTAAAATGTTCATTTAATATTCAATTACTATAACTCACTCTAAACCACGTCTTTACGTTACCACTGCTTGAAACCGAATCTGATTGTTGATATTCAAAACTGCTAAATTTATTTGACAACCATTTAGATATCAGATAAGTAGGAGCATTAATACCTGAAACAATGGGACGCATTGCTTTTCCGGGTTTATGTATCTTAGGTAAACAATACATTCTAGGAAGAACCGGGTTAGATACCGTTAGCCTAAACCTAAGTTGTTTTGGTATAATATTTTCACATTCTAATAAGACTCTACGGGTATCAGCAATCATTTTGGGAAGAGGATTTTTAGATATTAATGAATAGGGGCCTTCATTAAGCATCACCTAAACTGACTCAAAATAATCCTTAACTACTTTATTACCTTTATCTGCTTTGAGATAACAACAACTTTTCTCTTTAAGATTTTTAACAATGTTTATTTCTCTCGCGTTAAATTTAAATTTTGATAACTGCTGAATATTATCTGAAATTTAAATTTTACAGGCATTCCTAATAAATATTTTAGAGTTATCATCTAAAAGTTTGATCGAACTTTTAATTCCTACAATAATCTAATCTATGGGAGCTTTGTTAAATTTGAGGTTATATTTCAAGCCTTTATTCAACAAAGTTAATTCGTCATTGTTAAAAATCTCCGAGGATTTGTTTACCACTATGTTAGATTTTGGGGATCAAGTCTGTGCACCTCTTTTTCTTTTTTAGATAATTCTGTGAACTTTTTTGTTGTGGGTCATCTTTTTTGCCAAAATTTGTGTTGAATAATTTCATTAATATGGTGCAAAAACTTAATCCTGAAGTCTGTTTTAAATGGAACTATATGCTTCTAACTCCAATTTACCTAATTTACCTTAATGACATTTAATTTCCAAATCTAACCATTTACGCTTAGCAAATTCAAGCGCCTTTTTACATGAGTATGAATTAAAATTTGCATAAACCTTAATGTATTTTGGAAAAACACCTGCTCTGCGCCAAGATTTAAGAAATTCAATGTCACATCTAACAAAAGATATCTTAACGATGCTTGATAAGCAGATAGTATATATAAGCTTCCCGTTGTTTTTGTTTTAGTATCGGTATCACTGATGATGATAGCTTAGCTATTGAAACACGTGTCTGAGTAAAGTTTTTGGTGTTTTTCCGTTGTTAAATAGACGTTGCAGTTAGTGTTCCTTTCCTTTGATCTTTAGATGATATTGGTTATAGATGCTAGTGGTATAAAACAACGAAAGTTTCTAAAAAAAACTGATGTGCCATCTAGAAATTTGCCAGTAGGTGTTGCTGATACTCCTAGACAATGTATAATTGTATTTGTTTATTGTTAACTAATATTACAAGATTATAACAAGTTTAACACTTACTGACTATTATGATAATATGTGTCGCTTATGGCGGCAGGGGGTTTGTGTCGCCGGTCACGCCCGCTCATACATTTTACATGGTTATCAAGTCTTTTTTAACAGACAAGTAGAGCTCAATGGTTAATACAAAAAACATATAACTTTAAATTGAGCTGTACCTGAGAAAACAGTAAACCTCCACAAAATCCCTCTGAAGAAGAAATTGATGCCGCCGAAGCTTTGCTAATGCTTGTACTACTACAACCAGAGTATCAAAGACCTACAAGTTATAGTGATGCTGAGGTTTGTTTGAAAGTTATCTAAATGATCGTTTTCAGAGAACCCGTATAGACAACGTAATGTCCGAAAATATCCTAAATTGTTTGGGAGTTCCACAAGGTTCCGTACTAGGTCCTTCATCTTTATCTAAAACCAAATGCATGGTATTAGGAGCAAAAAAAATTACAAATCTAGAGAACGTTGAAATTATAATTGAAAACAACAAAATCGAAATTGTAGACGAATTTAAATATTTATGATATGATCTTAGAATATTAGTATATTGTTCAATTATAGAGCCGTATTTTAATTATTGTAGTACTATAATTTTTTAAGCAATGATGGTGAAATAAATTACAAAAACAACAAAACAAAGCTCTTTACATTATATTAAGGTGTTCTAAATTACATGCTAGAAAAACTGGCTTATTTGGTATTTGACACTATTGTATTGTTCCATATGTTCAGATTACTTTGCAGATCTTCTACACTTCCTGAAAAAATTGTCTGCAAATACACAGTCCGAAATAAACACTGGTTGAATATTTCTATGTCCGATGTACATTTTTTTTACTTTACTCTAAACTTTTCGGATTACATCATTTATAAAAATTGCAAATAGTACCGGACTTAGTGCTCCACCCTGCCTTAACCCATCTCTTGTTATGAATTCCTCCGATCTGTCGTTGTTTACTAATCATAGCTTTTTGTGTTCTCATAAATACTGTTAATCGCTCTACTTAGTTTCGGATTTATTCCCTTGTTGCAGAGGCTTTTCCATACATTTTCCTTACTACTTTGTCAAAGGTTTTTTCAGATCTACGAAGGCTAAGTATGTATTTTTATTTTGTTGTTGCCTTTTGACTATACACAGTTTTATCACGAAGATGTGATCTTGGGTTCTCCTTCTTTTATGAAATCTACTTTGCACTTCTAATAATACAGATTTGCACACACTTAGTAGTCTTGCTTCCAGTATTCTCTCGTATATTTTGAGGGATGCTCAGAAGTGTTATACCTCGGTAGTTCTCACATTTTTTTGTTGCCCTTTTTGTATATAGGTATTATTTGTCTTACTTTTCAATCTTGTGGTATTTTTTCCTCCTTCCATAATTTATTATAGATATCCAGCAATGCTTCTTTTCCTTCTTCTCCTAGCGTTTTGACCATCTCTATTGAAATATTATCATGCCCTGGCGCCTTTCCGTTCTTATATTTCTTTAGTGCAAATTCTAATTGTTCATTGTTTATAATGTCTTCATTTTCTTCCTTTTGATTCTTTCTTTACTATTTCTCGTCTCAGCTTCGAGCATCTCTTCAAAATATTCCTTCCATCTCTGCATCGTTTCGTTGCTATTTCATGTTAAATTTCCTTGCTTGGTTTTATGCTTCTGTTTCTTGTTGTTATTTCCTTTCTTAATGATTTTAGAACATTATAAAATAGTTTTTGGTTTTGCTTGCTATTATTTTTACTTTTCCCCCAAATTCTTGACACGCTTTTCGTTTCGATTGCTGTATCATGTACTTTGTCCTTTTTCTTTGTTCTTTATATTTGTTGTAATTGTTTTCGGTCTTATTTAATAAATACTTTTTCCAAAATTTAATTCTTCATTCCACCATCTTGTTCTTTTCTGATGTTTATTAACTTTAACGTTAACCCCGCACGTATCTCTAGCCACTTTGAAGATAATCGACTACCAGATTTCCCATAGTTGCTCTGCTGTCATATGTCTTACGTTCGCACTTTTTTTATTATCTTCTTCCTTACCATTTTTTATACATATCCTCGGTCTTTTGTTCTTGAAGTTTATCGGTTTTTATTGTCTTTTTTTCCTTACTTTTGTCTCTTTTTTCTCATTTACGTTTACTATGTTTACCCACTTCATTTTTGCTATTACCAGGTAATGGTCAGTAAACATCTATGCCCCTCTCATAATTCTATCACCTTTGATCATATTTTCATTATGTTTTTCTACCAATACATAATCTATAATGGACCTGTCTTCTGTGTTTGGAGTTTGCCTCGTAAATTTGTGTATGTTTTTATGTTGGAAGAATGTGTTACTTACATCGCCTATTTGGACTCCAAAGGCGAGCAGTAGGCATTACTGGCGGACTGAGGTATCGTGGTGATTGTAGACCAGCATTTGCTAGGTTGGAAATACTTACATTACCAAGTCTCTACATTTATTTTTGTCTAATTTATATAAAAAATAATTTATTACATTATCAGATAACAAGAAATTTTCTCTCAGTTCAAGTATAACTGATGATGGTTTCTAGTCTTAAGATTGTTTTTAATATTAATTGTGATTTTATTTTTTTTTGATTTTTTACACTGCGTGTATTTTAAATATTTTCTAATTATTGTTTCAAGATTTTTCTTTGACACGTGTAAGCAATATTTAATTGTACTGTCATCCGGGGTGAATTCGGACAGTAGTGGAGAACTCGAACACGGTGTCTTTTTGCAAGTTTTTTCTTGTCGGTAGCGGTTCTGAGATTTTCAAGTTAGTACACAAATAGATGCAACCGACGTAGTTTATGTAACTGAAGTATAAACGAGCTAATTTAACAGTAAGTATTTATTTCATGGCTTTTATGATTTGTTGATGTTTTATTTTTTTCAAAACTTTAAAAAGAAACTTCTGTTCAGAAAATTGAGAAATATTTTTGACTATAAAAGATTTGACCTTGGTTTTTAGTGGAAGGGTTAATTAAAAAAATGTTCATAGGTGGGGTAAACTCGGACAGCCATGCCTCGTATATATAAGAAAAACTTGGTATTCAGTTTATGAACTATTCACCAATGACCTTGCAACTCGCATTAGAAGATGTTCGACCGGGCAGAAGGTCCATTCGTGAAGCTTCACAAAATTATAACATTCCAAAACCAATAATTAACGACAAGATAAGAAACATGCACAGTAAAAAACAAGGTGGGCAGACTGCCCTATCTGCAGAAGATGAAAGATTTTTGTCAGAGGGGATCCAGAAATTTGGTGAATGGGACTTTCCACTTACACGATCCGATATAAAAAGTCACGTCAAGAACTATTTGGATCGCAAGGGAATCAGGATAGCAAAATTCCAGGATAATAAGCCAGGTAATGAATGGCTTTATCGGTTTTGGAAAAAATAATCGTCTGACTGAGGACTTGCACAAAACATTAAGCCTGTCAAGGCAACCGTAAATAGAGAAATTATTGTGGAATATTTATCAAATTTGAGGGAGACGTTAGATAGAGTGCCAGATACAAACATTGTCAATTATGACGAAACAAACATAACCGATGACCCAGGTCGTGTTAAGGTCTTGTGTCGAAAAGGGTCAAAACGAGCTGAGAGAATAATGGATTCGAGTAAAAGCAGCATTTCTATCATGATGGCCATTTCTGCATCTAGCGAACTACTACCGCCTTATACCGTGTATAAGGCAACTCACTTATATCCATCATAGGTGGAAGGAGGAGTAGAAGGTGCTTTTTATAACCGTATAAAAAGTGGTTGGTTTGACGGACCAACTTTTGAAGACTGGTTCGATAAGATTGCATTGCCGTATTTAAAAAACCTCGAAGGACCAAAAGTAATTATAGGGGACAATCTCTCAAGCCATGTTTCACTACATGTCCTCCAGGAATGTGAAAGATACAATATAAGATTTATTTTATTTCCACCCAATTCCACGCACCTTCTACAACCCCTAGACGTTGCATTTTTCGCTCCTTTGAAGAAACATTAGAGAGCAACTTTAACAGAATGGAAAACAAACAATAAGGGAGTTATTCCAAAATCAGAGTTTCCCAGAATTTAAGAAAAAACTTAGATAATATGGTGCCAACAAACCATTAAGTCGGGATTTCGAGGTTGTATTAAGAAAAATTCTAATATCAAGAGATGATGCTGAAATTGCTGGTGAATGGTCCCAAACGTTTGTTGGCTTACTCAAAGATAAGCGACATTTTAATCCCAAATATCTCGAAAATGGCTAACAGACTTCAAACAAGTATGACTTTTTTATGCACAGATGATTGTAAATCATAATTTTAAGAAAAACTAGCCCTAAAATTAAACACAAAAAAAATATGTGTGTTTAAATAAAATTTTGGACGCATTTGTGGCGCCATCTTACGAGTACAGTAAAATTATGGTCAAATTTCAATTTGGGTTTCTTTTTATTTTGTAAACCCACTACACGGAATCGCTTTCTTACCTTGAGGCAAATCGTCAAGAACCCATGTGTTATTATGACTAAGTGATTCTATTTCCTTATTCATAGCTAACAACCACTGTTCTTTTTCTTCGACCCTGATTACTTCTTGGTAAGTCTCTGTTTCTTTTGTGTTAAGTATTTTGGACACTATTGACATGACATAATCTTCAAATCTTACAGGTTTATTTATATTTTCAGCGAGGTCTTAAATTTCTATTACTACTGTTTACATTGGTATCATCTACATTAGAACATTCTGTATCTTCTTGCACAACAGTTTCTTCCTGATAATTGTCGTCATCATTATCACTTTTAGAACTTACATTTTTCTTAGATTTGGAATTTGCCTAAGCTCAATGGATCTGCAAGTAATTCTTTCATGGAATATTACGTCACGTGATCGAATTAATTGCTTGGATTCACTTGACCAAATGCGATACCCGTCGTCGTTATCATATGCAACTAAAATTCCTTTTTCGGCTTTCTTTTCCATCTTCCTTCGACGCGGTTCAGGACTATGATCATAGCATATGCTTCAAATGATTTTCAAGTGTTTCAAATTTGGCTTTTTCAGAAACCATACTTCATAGGGTGACTTATTTTCAACACTAGAAACTCCTGAACAATTTAGAATGTAAGCTGCTGTGTTGATAAGTTCTGCCCACAATGACTGAGGTAAACATTCACCAGAGTGCATTAACGACCTAGCAGTTTCCATCAGAGTACGATTCTCTCTTTCGGAACAACCATTTTGTTGTGGCGTATATGGCATAGTTTTTCTATGTGTTATACCATATTCTTTCAAAACTTGATCCACTGCTTACTCAACAATTCACCTCTGTTGTCACTTAAGAATGTTTTGACAAATTTCATTTCAGCTAGGACGATTTTTAATTTGTCCACAACTTCTGATTTTTTATAAAAATTCATAACGGTATCTGCTAAAATCGTCTTTGAATAATACAAAATATCGATTTTCTGCTTGTGTTCTTTAAAAGATCCAGAAACGTCAAATGAATGATCTCTCCTGGTACCTTCGCTCTTTCTTTAGTTCCAAACTTTTTAACATGCGACTTCTCGTAAGTGCAACTTTCACAGTGTTCAGTATCCATGTTGACATTTATTCCAAGTTCTCAATGCAAGATCTTCTTTACACGTCTTTTATTTTGATGACCCAGCCTTTCGTGGTACACCTGAAGTGTCATTTAAAAATTTGCCAGTAGATGTTGCTGAAACTGCTAAACAAGGTGTTCCTTCAACCAGTAGAACTTAATGGTTAATACAAAGAACAGATAACTTTTGAATCGAGGTATACCTGAGAAAACAGTGAACCTACACAAAATCCCTCTGAAGAAGAAATTGATGCCGCCGAAGCTTTGCTAAAGCTTGTACAACTATAACCAGAGTATCAAAGATCTACAAATTATCGTGATGCTGAGGTTTCAGTTAACACACCCAAAATATCAAATTTAGGCGATCTCTTTACAACAGACAAGGCGTTACACCAGGTTTGAATAGTATCAAATTATTGGACGCAATAGTAGAAGATTGTGCAGTCAGTTTTTAAGGATCAGAGTTTCCATCGGTTATCAATAAGACAGAATTATTGTTTAATTTAGGAAATTAAACAGATCATAATTATATGTAATTTCATAATATAATTTAGTTGATTACAAAAGAAGTAAACATAGTGACCCACATTAACCAATATAGATACAATTACAAACACCGTAGTAAGGAACAGTAACAAGTCAGCATAAGTGCAAACTTGTAATACTAATAATTCCAGTAATTATCAAACACCTTAAGTAAATAGATTAATATAAATTGTAAAGTAAGAAATAATTGTTTTATAAGCACTATATAAATTATTATTAATTTAACTATAAATAGTGTAACAAGACTGATTAAAACTAGTACTGCATTCATAGTGTTTTACTCAAACTCTCCAGTCGCGTAAACAGTTATATTAGTGTTAATTAAGCTTAAATGCGACCTGAGTTACATTGTATTATCAGTCTTATTAGGAATTTCACAAAAATTATGTAAAAAGTATTTTTATGAAATGTTATCAGTTCTTAGCAATAAGATTCCAGGACTATCATGAAGTGCAATAGAACATGCCAATATGCTTCGAAAATTTTGAATGTTTGTGTAGTGGTAGACTGAACTGAAATTAATATACAAAAACCCAAATGTTTGTAATGTCGTATTAGATTTTATTCTCAATACAAATCGAATACAACCGTTAAATTTATGACATGTTTCTCCAGGAGGTTACATCAGTGAACCATATGGTGGCGAGAATTTGATATAACTATTTTGAGCAGAGTGACATAATTTTAAAATTGGATTGATCAATGGATGCTATAATGTGCGATAAAGAGTTTTTATGACAATATGTGTGAAAAATTTAATATACAATTAATTAGACCACCATTTTTAAGAATCCAAAAAAAAAACAATTAAGTATGGAGGAAGCACTATTAAATTCTAAGATTGCTGCTGCACGTGTGAACTACCTTGGTCGTTGGGAAAAAACTGAAGAAATATTCACAATTGCTTGTGGCATTGTAAATTTATCAGAATGTAGATAGTTAGATATAATTTGGTTTTTTTCTTAATTAAGGAAGATTGAGCAGTTGAGAACCGCATTGATTATAGTATTTTTCTGAACATAGTTTAGATTGATCAATAAACTGTTATTTTACAAGAACAGTCATTTTTACAATTTTTACAAGACCCAGTTATTTTGACTTTACAATTGAATTAAAATTAAGTTGTGATTTATTTATTACCATGGATTTTAACTTCTTTGTATTTTTCTTGGGTTAGATTTTTTTGAGTTGACCAAACATATTTCAAGTCATCAGTTTGAGATATTATTTCAAATTCTTCAAGATTTTCTCTGAAACAATAAAACAGAAACAAGAACCAGCAAAAGAAATGTAAGAACATATTTCATTCTAATTACAATTACTTTGGCACGATTACGCTTTTTAAATTAGCTACTATATACTCCTTGTACATTTTATTAACAAAGCTGACACATGCTTAGGTACATCTCCCACTGTTTCCAGCTTTGCAGAAACAAGACATAGTTTTAGTCTTAATGCCATTTGACGTCACCAAAAGCTCTCCGTTAATGTTACTTCTGAAATTCTTTGCCTACACTATATTTAATTATGATGTGTACAAAATTAATACTTACTTTTGCCCTAAAAGTAACCAAAAAAAAAGTCGTTAAACATCGCAATTTATTGTAATAAGTTTTTAGTACCTTTTTTATAGTTATTCTCACCTTAAATATCACAAATAAACACTATACAAACCGACAAACAACTGGAGGTTACAAAATGCTATGTCATCATTTATAGTTCCTCAAGTAACCACGATAGCGTTGCGATCTTAAATTGAGATGCCTATAAGTAGTGCAATAAAACAATACAACATTGGTATAAGTAACTTATACCAAAAATTAATTATTAATATACACGGCGGCGTGTGGGGGGGAGGAGGTAGAGAGAGTAGACAAGTATAGATACTTAGGTTACAACATCAGATATGATAACAAAGATGGAGACCATATAAAAGACATGAAAATGAAAGGAAATAGAATAGTAGGACAAGTATGGGGGTTAGGGTAAAAGATATTTGGTAAAGATATAGAGAAAAGGAGATGGATGTTTGAAAAGTTGGTAAGAAGTGTGGTACTGTATGGAGCGGAGATTTGGGGTTGGAGGGAATGGCAAGAGCTGGAGAAAATACGGGAGAAATACAGGAAGTGGACGTTAGGACTAGAGAAAGATACCGGGGTATAGTGGAGAGAAGAGCTAGAAATAGAAAAAATAAGGATACAAGCAGGAAGAATTGCAGTAAGGTATGAAGAAAAAATGGGAAGCAGGAAGAAAAATGAAATACTTTATGAAGTTTGGAAAGAGATCGAGACATAGAAGGTAAAAATATGGGGCAGAAGAAGAAGAAAATACTATGAAAGAGTGGGGGTACCTAGAGAAGAGATAAAGAGATTAAGAGAGGGGAGGGGGAGAAAGATGGAAGAGAAAATAATTGCAAGAGATAAAGATACTCAGAAGCAGGAAAGAAGGGCAAAAATAAAGGAAGGAAAATATAACGAGAAATACATAAAAATAATGACAGACAAGACACCAAGGTACATAACAGAAGGAAAAGAAATGAATGAAATAAGAATGATTGCAAGGTTCAGAATGGGTAATGAAGAAAAGGAAAATAAATATTGGATGAGTGATGAGGAGAAGTATGCACGTTGTGTGGGGAAGAATGGGAAAATATAATACATATAAAAAGAGGGATGCAGGGAAACAAGACATAAGGAAAAGGAATGGAAGGTACTACTAGGAGAAAAAGGGGAAGGAAAACAATGGATGAGAAAAGTGTTGGAGAGTAGGAAAGGGATGGAGGAGAGGAAAAAAATACTGAAAGTTTAGAAAAGAGAGGGATGGAAGGTTGAAGAAGGAAATAGGAATTAGTGGAATTCTAATTTAATGAAATATTATGTTGTTTTGTTTATTTTTTGTAACGGAAAAAAACTGAATCTTTTGTTATAGTAATTTTAAGACAAAATAAATATTGAATTGAATTGATAAATATATTTTCCCAAATGTTTAGGAATTGCTTGGTTTCATTACTAAAAGGACTTACGGTTTCTACTGCGAAAGGGATGAATGTATAATCATTCTCGATTATGCATTTGTATTTACATTTTTTTATTTTCAGCATTCTGTGCTATCAATCCGTAACTGTAGGTTGCGATTACCACGTGAGAGGTAATCTTTCAAAGGAATGAGGGTGATCTCATCCGGTTTTGCCGTCACCTCGCAAGAATCCTACTGGAGGGCAATACGTCCGATAACTTGCGCAATTTTACAATGAAATCTATGTAGTTCTAGAGAATCGACATTATCCCCGAAAAATACATGTGTGGGGTGAAAGGTGCTACTTCCCAAACGCAATCCCATCGAAATCCTAATACTGTTATTGCTTAAAACCGTCACAATGCATTTTGAGGAACTGACGATAGCCATGCACCAAACTATGGGGCACATGATACACTGTATCTTGCTTGTCATATATTGAAGAGAAGTTTTAAGACACTGATTACTCTTTCGTTGTTGATTTGATCCCAATTTTTTAATTAAACGAGTTCGAGTGTGTGCGTGTTGAAACCATTCCACTTTTCCAGAGCATGTATGACAGGGTAAAAATCATCAGCCACATCTAAGATAAAAGTCCTATTGACAGATGACAAAAAGACAAGAGGACACAAGTCACTAATTTTCCTTATTCCAATTCCTCCATTGCGAATAGAAAGTGACGCTCTTCACCTGGTTTGTTCATCCAAAGTAGTATTCGCAACGGTCTCGAAAGCTGATTTTATTGACGTCTTAAATCTTTTCATTATTCTATCAAAACCATATAGCTTCTTCTGTTAAAGGGAAGTCCAACAAAAAATATTTTATTTTAAAATTTTGATTGTAGTACGAAAGTTTTGTAAAATTGCACTTTAAGGAGTTAATTTGAAGCCCAAGAGAATGGTATTTACAACTAAGAATTTAAAATCTTTGGGGACTGAGCTTACTTTCCCTGTTATAGTGCCGTCATCTAAATACCGTAGGCAATTCTGATTCCCAATCAACTATTAACTGATGCCTAGAGAGAAACCAAAGGTCCACAAGGATTTCCTGGTTGTGGACTTAAGAAACAGTACATAGTCTCAAAAAATCAAAGTCTTGAATAGTATTGCCAGAAAAAGGGATGCAATGTTGGAGACTGGATTTTTATCTGAATTAGCATTTCGTTTCTTTGTACGGAATTAAAAGGCGTTCTTGAATTCCACTTTCAGCAAGATTTTGTTGGAACAAGTATTTTTTGTTAACAGCAGGCTCACAACCACCTTTGGAACCGAAACCAATTTGTTTTGGTCGAAGACATTCTACCAAAATATTCTGGACAGAGACACACGCCAGTTTAGCTGCTAGTCTTCTAAAAGTATTCCCAACTGCCATGGCCTTTATCCCTCCAACTTTTTGTCTAAAGCTGTCAGTGTATTTTCGTAAAGAATGGGTGTAAGGTCCTCCGGAATCTTTCCACTAAGCATTAGATTGACAAGAGATCTCATAAAAGATGCTTTAAGCTTTCTCCCGTTGCTGGGTGTTTTTGTGGTTACTAAGCAAAAAAAAACTTTAAAACTATTAGACATTAGAATGACTTTGACAATGCTAATTGTTTCAGCTATTAAGTTTTTAGTTTGTAAAAATATTGTTTGTGTTTGTAAATAAATAACTGCACATAAATTTGGACTGTGCCTAGAGTGTAATAAAGAAGTGTCATAAGTGGATATAACGCGTAAATAATCCTCAATTTAAGGAACTAACGACAAGCGCAATATATTGCGATGTTTTTGCATTTCAGCCAGTCCCATAATCCTCGAAACTCCTTAAAATGCTGCTCCAGATTGATTAAAACCCCATTTAAGGCAATAATTTCATATTTCTTGTAAATCGGCTATGTTCGGAAAGATCATTGAATCCTGCTGGATATTGATAATTGATCCTAGGTAATGATGATCTTCAATCATTATTAGGTGTCCCCAGCATTAGTACTCTTTCCAGTCAAAGAAAACCTGTATAAAATCTAGTATTAGTTGTGTAATTAGGTAGAAATAATCGGTCAAGGTCGTTTGCCAGGACACAAAATGTGAGGTGAGAGTGATAAAAAGAACAAAGTGTTATAAATAAAAGTGAGTAATAAACAAACAACAACAAACAAATATAAACAAAGACGTAAATGATGAAAATGCGTGTTTTAACGAATTTAACTATAAAATTTAAAGACAAATTGCAAAGCGGCGCAATATTCTTCCAAGAAAAGAAAGACAAGGAAGGAAGGAAAGGTAGAAAAACAGAAGAAGAATGGCAATAATTAACAAATAATTAAGAAAATAATTATTAAAGTTAAAGAAAAC
Organism: Abscondita cerata; assembly: GCA_030710515.1. Taxonomy (NCBI): domain Eukaryota; kingdom Metazoa; phylum Arthropoda; class Insecta; order Coleoptera; family Lampyridae; genus Abscondita; species Abscondita cerata. The sequence continues at coordinate 30,696 of JALBCR010003222.1, forward strand.
TGCAGAAAAACTAAGGATTCACACAAACATCAGGTAGATAGCAGCAGAAAACCGACGCTGTGTAACGGTTTTATTTAAATAAATTAATAATTGAGTTGGCCACAGATCCGGAAGTAATAAATAGAGGTGCGGGAAGAAACGCCCGAGGCGTTCAAATATCACAGCGTAAAGGCGTACATCGTTGCAAAGAAAATTACCGCAAAAAAATGAATAAATGACGTCACAATAAAAAAGTTCAAGAGTAATAAAAGTGCTAAGTGCAAAACAAAAGGAGGAGTTGAAGAATTACATTAGTAAAACTGAACAAATAAAAGGGTGAAAGTAAATACTCACCAGTGTTAATGATCCGGAAGAGGAAAAGTCAATGACCCAAAGGTGAATGAACGAGCAGGGCTGTACAAAATTGGAAACGACGTGGGAGTAACCTGCAAAGAAAATAAAGGAAACACCGGAAGCGTCAAGTACATAAAAGAAATACTCACCGTAGAAGTTGCGCGAAACACATGTTGTTTCCCGGTAAAAAGAAATACTCTTGAGATTAAAAGCTATAATTTAACTTGAGTGATAAAGAGATGGGCGCTTAACATTAAAACAATAAATAAATTTACCCCTGTGCATCTCAATACAAATCATACTACGTTTGTGACCGTCACTTCGAGAATGAGTTTATTATACCTGGTACGAAAAGAGGATTACGTCGAGATGCAATTCCAAGTTTGTTTTTAACAGAATCTTCAAAACCAGGTTTGTGGAATGCCTTTATAATTATTATTACACAACTTACGTTACACCTATACATAAAATAATATTCCTATTCTGTATCAGAAATAATACCTGAACAGAATACTACAATTGAAGAACAGAGGAAATCAGATGCGTTGCCTGCGATTTCAGTAGATGTTTTGGAATGTGATGAAAACATTAAGGAGCAACAACAGAAAACAGATGCATTGCCTGTTATTTTACAAGAGGTTTTAGAAATAGAACAAATTAACGAGCGGGGTATTAACATTGCTATTATTATAAATAATGAAAATATTCCAATTTTTACCGATGGGTTTTTAAACAAATGTGTTATGTTATCAGTAGTAATGCTTGTTACATCACTTTTATTAGGAGATACGATTGTCTACAAAAAATAATTAGAAGTTATTTGTACAGAATCGAATGTAAATCTCAATTGCTCCATTTCTTGGTGATGCAAATGACAGATAAAGTACATTATTTCTTTCTCTAAAATGTATTAAATTTGTAGCGTCACTGAAAAGAAAGTGGACGATGAAGTTTCATGTATACCAGAACCTAAAAGAGATGTGATATTCTGCGGCTCGATAAAGTTACTAGAGAAAAATATTTATCTCTAGTACAAGGAGCTGATAAATTGGAAAAACAGGCATCCAAATTGCAAATTCTGCTTTGAAACTATAAATCTGTAATTTTAAAGAATGGAGATTTTCAAGGTCTATGTGACAAAGTAAATAACACAACATACATTTTTTATGCAACAAATAAAAAGTTATCACTAAAAAAGCACGACGGTTTACACTTAACGAGAAATATTTGTATTGTCCCTCTATAAAGCAAGTGGTAGGGGATACAAATACTATCAAAAATTTTTTTCTTTCCTTTGTGCTAGAATAATCAAAAATTTGTTAAGTACCGGGTGACCCAATAAGACTGTTCCTCGGCCATATCTCGGGAACCGTTCGTCGTATGACTTTGGTGTAAAAAAATATTATAGTAAATCGGCCATGAAGAATTGCAGGAAAATATTTTCAAGTTTTAAAATGACCACCAGAGGGCGTAACTGCCATATTAAATTTTTAAATTGCATTTTCTATAAATTTCTCATAATAAACAAAAATTTTTTCACATTTGTAAAGAGAACCAGTTTATCTATCATTTTCGTAAATCAAAAGTTCAGTTATTTCAAAAACTAAGATGGCGGGGGTGTTCAATTGTTTTTGCAATAACGTGCTTTAACTCTTAACGGTTACAAATTTGGTATCGTTGAAAAGCGCATTCCTTAAGCAATAAGAATCAACCAAAAATATGGTTAATTTAGTTGAATCCTTCTCCGCCAGGGGCTAGCTTTGACACCATGACTCAAATTAAAAAAAAAATAAAAAAATCAAATGGAATGATATGACTTTTTCTTTATGAAGATTCATGGCCGATTTATCTAATATTTTTACACCGTACGACGAACGGTTCCCGAGATATAGCCGAGGAACAGTCTTACCCGGTACATTGCCTTTTCAACCAGGTATTAGTAAACAATTAGTAAATTCAATGATTTAAAAAATGGATTGTAAAAGTGACTGTATCATGCCATGAAATTGGTTTAAAAGTTGTAACCACGGTTTGTGACCAAGGAGAACAAATCAAACTGCAATACATGGTTTTTGAATGATAGTAAACAACCATTTTTAAAAATTTAATCTTGAATACAAGCATTGTAACAATGAAGAAGTTATTCCTATATTGAAAATTCCCCATATTTTTAAAGGTATTCAAATAATTTTTAGAAAAAGATTTTCATTTTAAAATAAATTGCACAAGTAAAATGCAAGTTGGGCATATCGCACAATTATATTGTCTTGATACAGCTGAAGACACTAGCATATGTCCTAAATTAACCGATCGACCATGTTATGAAGAAGAAAAATAAAAATGTCCTATGCTACCCAGGTGTTCAGTTATAATTTTGGTGCGTTTGATGTTACAATTTCCAAATGGGGTATGTTGTAACGGGTAAATAGACCATTTTTCTATAAAACATTGTTTAGTCTAAAAATTCATTTGCCGAAGTTAGGCAACTTACAATACACCGGTGTTGAACCGAAGGATTTGTCGTCTGTTAAAATATTTGGCAAAAATACGCCGGAAAAACTTCGAAGGGCATTGTAGGAATTTATTAAAACGAACGTCCTTTCTGGCTTATCGGTTTCCGTTACCAATTCTCAACCAGCAAGCAGTCATGTTACATTTCTAAACCTCGTGGCGAAACTTTTAGTAATTTCTGTCTGCGAGAACGAGGGTGTTCTTCGTAAATAATGGGTGCATCTTCACTATTCGAAGGTGGGACGCATTTAGAGACGTCTTTAGTAGCGCTGGTTCTATTACCACAGGTAAATATAAGAATTTAAATTGCTGCTTCCCCAAAGAAAGGGCATACTTACAAGTGAATGTTTCCTTACAGAGGTTCTTTTTTGCTCCTCCTCTTTCTCTGGTAAAACAATCGGTATTGTTAAATATAATTCACGCCAATTTGGTGATCTTTGAATCATTGATAAAATCGCGGTTTAGCGAAAAGAAATCGATTGTTGCATTAGTACGTTAGTGGCATTAAATTTATCGTATGTTTAAATTTGTTGAAAGTAGTACTATAAGAGTTGGCAATTTGTTAACGCAAGTATTTCTGTTGGGAACTGCAAATTAATTATTTAATTAAAGAAGAGTTCGAACAGAGAATCTCACAATTGGAGGTAGACGTAAATATCCGGAGCTATGATTAAAAAACAAAAGTTGATTTATACTCCGATCGGGGGACCTTCCATGAATGGAATCTTTGTTTGTACACATTACAGATGCGCGATCTTATAAAAGGGTACCGGTAACGACATCTAGAAATGTTGAGGTGCTAACATGTGACACGATAATTTGCAGTTTTCCATAAGAAAATTTGCGGTAGTTCTGAGGAAAGGGCGCTAAGCTTTAGAGCGGAAATACGGTATATAAATGCAAACGCGGATGAATAATGACGGACGGGCGGAGTTTTCCTTAGGTTTACGTGCGGAACTTAAGTTCCTTCGGGAATTAAAGTGTGTTATTTCTTCTGATATTTCCTTTTCGAAAGCGGGAAAAATAGTTTTAGTTTTAATAGTTGCGCTTAACAGAAGACGCCGAAAATCTTTGAACGAGATTTGGGAATAATTAGTTTGCGTGCGGGTACAATTGTACGTATGATTTGTTGTGTTGTGACAATTTAATTTTGCAAACGCGGATAAATAATTACGGACGGAACGTCTTTGTTTTTCTTTTAACTTCTTCACGGGCGCGTAGATCTCGCGTGGATTATTCAGATTGGTTTTTATATTTTATTGGGTGACATATTAGGATTATTATTATACAATACGATAAGGTAAGAGTAATTTCTTTAATCGCGTCAAAGTCCATAAGCTACGAAATCGTAGTTTTCGGCAATTAACATTGATTTGTATGGTTGTGAGCTGATAGAGAGAAAACCAAAAATAAATTAGGTTTAGTTTTCCCCTTGTTTTTTTATTTTTATCGCAAAGAACTTACACGCATCGGAGTTTCTACTCCATCTTTAAGCCGTGCGAATCACGTTTCCAAGAAAAGAGACTCGGGTGAAAGCCAGTTAGCCGCCGCAAAGGTAGGTGGGAAAACAGCCCTAAGGCTTGGAATGGTGGCAGCGTACAAATGAAGGAAAAAATATAAAATTTTCCAAGTTCTCGGGGACAGGCAATTTTTTTTTATTTTTTTACCTTAGCTTCCAATTCGAAGGATAAAATTAGTTAGGCCGGTTTTCCATTCTACCTAATAAAAACGCCGATTTTTTCTTTCATTTCTTTTCAACTTCAGCGCGGCCGTTACATTGGTGGCAGCGGTGGGATTTTCTTAGAAGGAGATTTCACCTTAGGATTATTCGATTTGATTATTTTTTATTTAATTGCACTTATTGCATCTGGTGTGATTTTCTTTGTCACATTTTTGGGATTTCCTTATAATTGTTCTTACGGATTATTTTAAGGGGACTTATTTTTTTTCTGAAAAAAAGAAATGTACAATGTCACATTTAGCTAGACAAAAACATTAAAAAAACAAAATGCAAAATTAAATATCGCTTAGAAGCGCGAGGAAAATTTTCTAAACAACATAAACAAAAATAAATTGAGATGACAATTTTTTTTTAAATTATATCCTAAAAAAACAATCTGCGGCACAATTAACTTTCTTCCGAATAAAATTAATAATCTAATTTCTTTCTTAGAAAATTTTTTCACCCCCTTAATTAGTCTCCACGGTTATCAGTCTGATAGAGATAATCCCAATTAACAAACACAAAATTAATCGTCGCACCAATCAATTTGATTGATGCAATTCGACTTAATTATTGCATCTAATCAAATCTATTTCTTCGTCCTAACAAGAAAATAATTCTCCAATCAGCCCAATCTTTAACTGCAATCTACCAACTAAAACGAATCCGACTGCCAATCAATCTAAACTCCCACTAAACAATTAAATATTCAGTAAATGAATCACTGGATTCCCAATCCAATAATCCCATCTGTAAATGACTAACTCTCTAATAATGCGAAAATTTCAATCGACATTCAGAACTGTCAATATCAAAATTAGACATTAGAATCCTCAGAAATTGACAGAATTAGTGTCAATCAAAACTAGAAATCACTAAAATTGATCATCTAAAACAATCATTTAGATACATTCACTCAAACAATCCATCCCTAAAAGAATCCCCTAAAGAGCAGTCATCTAAAAACGAACCTCTAAAAAGTATTGATCGAAATCTATCACTAAAATCAATCCTGACAACAAATGTGAAAAACTCATCAATTGTAATGATAAGTGTGACCACTGCAACTGTATATGTGACCACCTGTGACCACCAACTGTAATAATAAATCCCAGATTAAATATGCAACTATGAACTAAATTAAAAAGTCTAAAAAAAATAAGTCCCTTAAAAATAATCCCGTAAGAACAATTATAAGGAAATCCCAAATGTGACAAAAGAAAATCACACCGAATGCAATAAGTGCAATTAAATAAAATAATCAAATCGAATAATCCCTAAGGTGAAATATCTTCTAAGAAAATCCCACCGCTGCCATTAATGTAACTGGCTGCGCGCGCGAGTTGAAAAGAAATGAAAAGAAAAATCGGCGTTTTTATTAGGTAGAATGGAAAACCGGCCTTTCTAATTTTATCCTTTAAATTAGGAAGCTAAAATAAAAAATAAAAAAAATTGCCTGTCCCCGAGAACTTGGAAAATTTTATATTTTTTCCTTCATTTGTACGCTGCCACCATTCCAAGCCTTAGGGCTGTTTTCCCACCTACCTTTGCGGCGGCTAACTGGCTTTCACCCCGGAGTCTCTTTTCTTGGAAACGTGATTCGCACGGCTTAAAGATGGAGTAGAAACTCCGATGCGTGTAAGTTCTTTGCGATAAAAAAATAAAAAACAAGGGGAAAACTAAACCTAATTTATTTTTGGATTTTCCTCTCTATCAGCTCACAACCATACAAATCAATGTTGATTGCCGAAAACTACGATTGCGTAGCTTATGGACTTTGACGCGATTAAAGAAATTACTCTTACCTTATCGTATTGTATAATAATAATCCTAATATGTCACCCAATAAAATATAAAAGACCAATCTGAATAATCCACGCGAGATCTACGCGCCCGTGTAGAAGTTAAAAGAAAACAAAGACGTTCCGTCCGTAATTATTCATCCGCGTTTGCAAAATTAAATTGTCACAACACAACAAATCATACGTACAATTGTACCCGCACGCAAACTAATTATTCCCAAATCTCGTTCAAAGATTTTCGGCGTCTTCTGTTAAGCGCAACTATTAAAACTAAAACTATTTTTCCCGCTTTCGAAAAGGAAATATCAGAAGAAATAACACACTTTAATTCCCGAAGGAACTTAAGTTCCGCACGTAAACTTAAGGGAGAACTCCGCCCGTCCGTCATTATTCATCCGCGTTTGCATTTATATATACCGTATTTCCCACTCTAAAGCTTAGCGCCTTCCTCAAGAACTACCGCAAATTTTCTTATGGAAAACTGCAAATTATCGTGTCACATGTTAGCACCTCAACATTCCAGATGTCGTTACCGGTACCCTTTTTATAAGATCGCGCATCTGTAATGTGTACAAACAAAGATTCCATTCATGGAAGGTCCCCTGATCGGAGTATAAATCAACTTTTGTTTTTAATCATAGCTCCGGATATTTACGTCTACCTCCCATTGTGAGATTCTCTGTTCGAACTCTTCTTTAATTAAATAATTAATTTGCAGTTCCCAACAGAAATACTTGCGTTAACAAATTGCCAACTCTTATAGTACTACTTTCAACAAATTTAAACATGCGATAAATTTAATGCCACTAATGTACTAATGCAACAATCGATTTTTTTCGCTAAACCGCAATTTTATCAATGATTCAAAGATCACCAAAATTGGCGTGAATTATATTTAACAATACCGATTGTTACATTACCTCCCCTTCGAAAAAAGATGTGCGCTTACTCTGAGCCACATTCTTTTCCCATCTTACATTAGAAATCCTTAAAGCTAGAGTCCATCACTATTTACCATACCGATCAGTCACTGCGGGCTCGGTTCACCACACCCACTTACACTTTCGGTTTATAAATGTTCCAAGGTACCTGTAGAGGTTTCTTGCTCCGTCCAATGTTGCGGCAACGCTGGATACAATTCACTGTGTTGCGTCGGCAGTTGACCATGGGTATCGCCACCGTCGGGCGTTGGAGTTGCTTGTGACGCGACACTACTATTATCACCACGCCTATGCGCTGAACCAAAACCATTGTTAGAGTGTTTCATAAACTGGCTATTAACATAAGTCCACAACCTACTGTCTCATATAAATGTAACCCATTGATTATCACTCCCAAGCAGTACTTAATTGTTTTAAACACTACATAGAATCCCAAAATACCACTAAAAGAATATGCCTATGTCAGAGAACCATCCCCATATCAGTCGCATCGTCCAGATGCGCTAATTCCTCCATTTCATTAGGAGCGAACATCTTCAACGTTGAGTAACCTTGACTTTGTGCATCGAGGCCTGCCATCCTTCTAGCTATAATATTTTCGACCGCTTTTCGTTCAGCACACCGAACGCCAGTACTCTCTGTACTTTACTAACCTCCTCCTGAGTATATAACCCATATTGTCCTATAGGTTGTATAGGGCTGCAATTTTAATTTTGGAGACGCCTCCACGGATAACATTTTGGGTTCTTTTTCGTTGTCGGACAAGGGGTCAATCCGATCCATTCTCCATCAATTTGATACAGTGGAGGTGTTAATGCGTTACACTCCACCTCTTCGGCGTGATGCTGGAGGATCCGTGTTACCGGAGCCATATACCACGACATTGTTCTCTACTTACAGGCAATTCATGGAAACAACGGTCTGTTGACCAGATCTTGACGAGTTTTGGTACACACTTCCATAATGTACAACACCTCGCCCAATACTCTTCCTATAACACCTTTTCCAATTGTAGTGTCTGGCTTGTGGAATGTGGTGCAAATGGAGCCATCATTAATCGATTTCTCAAAATTTCACGTTGCACTTGACATCGTCTATCCACAGTGTCAACATACATCTTGTCGATACCTCTTTTATACGACTGCTCTACGTATAAAAACTTGCTATTTACGTAGCTCATTAGATCCGTGTTATAGGGATCTAACCTCATCTTTGGCTGAAGGTGATGCCGTGACGGCGCCTTCTAAGACAACTAATCTTGGGTGTTCCGTCTACCACACCTCTATATGACATAGAAAATTCTTCTTAATTATGGTCAATGCGAATATCTTGGAATTATTTTCCACTATAATAAATTTTTCCTTAGTGCGTTTCTGTATCGCTTGGGTCGCTGGCCCTCGGTATAAAACACTAAGTTGATCGTCACACTGACTTTTCCCATCATTCTCCCACACCGTGTCCCCCATCGTCGTATCGAAACAGTATCCTGGGGAATAAGGACACGTTACTCCCCCCAATAAACTGATTTCATTTTCCTCCATTTTCACTCTGGCCAGATAATCCCGAGTGCTGATTTTACATTGGCGATGACATAAACAATCGTCCAAGTTTGCCCTCCTTCATGGTAGGTCTCTCCTTTACATGCGCCTTCGCTATCTACACGACCAATCAACGTTATGGACGTTGAAGCACTTCCATTCATCACAATCTGGCCTATGTACTGTTGATATAGCTTTAACGTTTTATACCTGTGCACTCCGGTGCACTCTTCGGAACCCACTTTGTGCACAAAACCAGACAGTCCTCCGGCCACAAGAGAACTACGGCTATGCATGCCACAGTGACTCATAATTCGCGTGATTTCGATTAAACACGTAAATACTTTTTGAAACTTAATATCATTTTTCTGTATCACACGCACATTCACTCCGCTACTCGAATACTCGGACTCAGTTTCGGAACAAGATGCCACGCCACGAACGGACACCGCCGGAAATATCGCTGCCTCGATCTTCGCAATCGTATGCTATTAGTCCCGCTGCCTGCCGCACACACACACAGAAAGTACCAGTATTGCCCATGCTACACGCGACCACATAAATGCACTCATAGTTTGTTTGTCTTTACTATTCATTTCGAAAGTTTCCCAACCACACTTTATAAGTTCACGAACTTCTCAATAGTCTTTGTCGGACTCGAGCACTGATTCTTCTTTTTTTTACTTATTCTTGAAAATTAACAACAAACACAATTGTTACAAAGACAAAGTTCAAACAATATTTTTATACCTAATTACAATTTAACCCCAACAACACACAAAAAAAATTTTATACAAATATATCAATTTATAGTACTCAACCGCTTACTTCGCAAAACATAATACCTAATGTTACCGCAAGGGTTCGCTCAGTCATCCCTATTGTGGTACTTACCTTGTTGTTCTTCCATATGTTCAATCTGTCCGGTGGTTTGCGTACCTCGATGATCGTCTTGGAGGCGGCGTCACGGGAGTTGGACTCGATTCTTTCGCCTGCAAACTCAAGATCTCACCTGATTCGTTTAGCCCAAGATACTGCTCTTTCCATAACGTAAGCAGGATATGCTGATTCTGCGTACACCATCTTCTTCCTCGTAGTCATCCTCGTTTGAGCTTTCCTCAGCAGAGTCCAAGAGTTTTCCGTCCTTATTTCAGACACAATGGTTTTAGTTTCACGACTATTACGTCCTAAGCATGGTTTCAGCCTATTCACGTGAACTACCCGCTGTGCTTTGCTTGATCCTCTCATACGCACCCTGTACGTCACCGGACCTATAACTTCTAGCAATCAATGGACCAATCCATGGCTTGCTCAATTTTTTGATACACCAAGTGTGATGCCATGTCTCTCAAATATACTAGATCACCTTCTTCAAATCTTCGATACTGGGCTCTTATTGAACTGTACCGCCCTTCGCTCTTTAGCTAACTCTGTATTTTCGAAGACTCTTTTGCATACACCTCTTGTAATCTTAAGCTTGAAGTTCCGATACATAATTAGCACGTAACTGAATCAGAAAGTACGAATTG
>JALBCR010003223.1:0-23603 GCA_030710515.1 Abscondita cerata
CTCAAACTTCGTTCAGTTACGTATTGCTAAACAATATACGCCCTTAAAGCATTCTTTAACACGGGTGTTTTCGGCAATTGTCATTTAATTTAGAAGTACTCAAACAAATGTTACCCGTGTTAAAGAATACTTTAAGGGCGTATATTGTTTCAACTTAAATGCATGCGTTTTCTAAATGTTTCTATCCTTTCTTAACTCTTAACCCATTTAAAACTACAATATAACGAATCTTGTCTCCCCTAAAGCCAATGATTTGAAGGCTGTACATTTCACAATAGTTTAAACCACGGTGTGTGCCCAAAAGTAAAGAGGGGTTAATCCTTTACCGGACAAATAGCTTGGAATAGACTATACAATCGAACTGGATACACATCCGGATCTAGAATATTGGGTATTAGCCATTTGCTATCACAGCAAGTTTGATTCCCTGCTTAATTTGTTTTGTTAAATACTGGATTCTATTCAATTCGGTTTGTGAAGTTTCCAAAATTGTCAGTTTCTTTCTTGAAGTGATAAATACATGCGAATGCACCTTCGTTACCACACCATCGTCATACCAAGTCTTTAACTATAATCTATAATGTTAAAGAACTTTTTTTGAAGTGCTTCAGGCAAAGTCAAAATAAACATAAGTCCAAAAATCAATCGTTTTCGAGATACAACCTGTTTTGAAATTAAAATAATTTACGCTTAGTAGAAGTGATTCGTCGTATTTATCAAGTCAGCTAAGGAAGTGGGTAAATCAAAGGTCATATTTATTTCAACGAGGTTTTCAATAGAACAAATATCAGTATAAATACAACATTTTAATTACAAATGATTCTTAAAGAAGATGTTCAACATGTCCTCCTTCCATTTGTATACATATTTCGCATCTCCGTAAAAGTGAACGCCGCACCCTCTCGAAAAGTTCCGGATTTGTACGAACAGTGTGGCAGGCATGTTCAATTCGTTCTCGCAACTCATCTAAATTATTCACAGGACTTGAATAAACTAATGTCTTTAAATACTCCCAATTGCAAAAGTCGAGCGGTGTGAGGTCGGGAGATCTAGATGGCTATGCAACTGGACCTCCTCGCCCTATCCACCTGCCATTGTAATTTTCGTTTAGGTAATTTCTGACCAAGACTGCATAATGCGCAGAAGCTCCATCGTGCATCAACCACATATTAATTTTGTGGTTGTGACGTACATCTTCTAACAGCAGTGGCAAGGTATTCCGCAAAAAGTCAAGGTACAATTGACTAGTCAAACCGTTAGGCAGAAAACAAGGTCCTATCAGATGGTCTCCCAACACACCAAGCCAAACGTTGATTGAAAATCGGCGTTGATGATTCGATTCAACAATGGCGTGCGGGTTTTCGTCGGCCCAAACATGGCTATTATGGAAATTAAAAATACCATTTCTTGTAAAACCAGCTTCGTCAGTAAATAAAATTTTCGTAACAAAATTTGGGTTTTCCGCAACTTTTGTTAGCATCCTTCGACAAAACACCAGCCGTGCGGCATAATCAGGCACACTAAGAGCTTGTACCCTTTGAATATGGTATGGGTGCAATTGCTGCTCGCGTAACTTTCTCCAAATTAGGGAAGAATTAATATTTGTTTCAGTAGAGAGTCTTCTAGTACTAGTACCGGGATTTTCTTCAATTCTTCTTAAATGTTAAGTTCTGCCTCGCAGTAGAAACTGATCTAGGCCGACCACCATCACCGTTCCTTGATTTAAACGATCCAACTTCGGATAAACGTTGATGTAAATTTGTAAAAAGTTTGGCACACGGAAGTACCCGGTTTGGGAATGCTTCGGCATAAAGGTGACGTGCCTCATAAGCATTTCCATCGGCCTTGCCAAACATGAAATGCATGTCTGCCATTTCTGCGTTGGTATATTCCGGCATATTTGAAAATTTCAACAATTAGCAACAGCAACAACGACTTCAATAGCAACAATAACACTAACAATGACAGCCACATAATGATTACAACAAATGCGGCAACTAGACTGACAGAAACGAACAAATTTTGTTTTGTTATTTCCATAGCTGACGTGATAAATACGACTAGTAATTTTAATTTCAAAAACTGCCTGTATCTCGGAAACGATTGATTTTGTACTTTTTGTTTGTACTGATGAGATCTATAAGTGGGCCAAATATCGGAACGTATTTTTTAAACACCCTGTATATCTGCATTAAAAAATAACTATAAATGTGCTGATTCAATATTAAATAATTAGACGATATCATAATGGAAGAGTTATACATATTGAATACATAATACACACATTTACATAATATGTACCTATTTTCTAATTGCTCGTTATACCTATTACAATACTGAATTACATACATATACATACCATTAAATTACATTTTTATGAAATATTTTTGTATTGAGGTTTGTTTTACATTTTTAAGTTTATTTTGTAAAACAGAAGATTCACATTTTGATAAAATTTGAAGTACTTCTACCGCTAGCTTACTCTTATCATTAGAAATATCAATAGAAAACTTTACACATCTCTTAGTTTTCACACACTTCACCCATATCTTTAATGTTTGACGTAAAAACTTCGGATTCTTCTGCACTACTTTCATTATTCGAATCACAGCCTTCACTATAGTCTAATTCACTGATTATATCTTGAATACTTACATTATGGCTTTCGGTCAAAATATCACAATCAGTAGATGCATAATTTTCAAGGCTTATACGTTGATTACCTTCTAGTAATACAGGAAAAAACTGGGCTAGTGGAATTTCGTCTTCTTCATCGAAATCTTCTTGCAGGACCTTTTCCGAGAATACTTCTTTCGCAAAACATTTAGCAATTGTAATAGGCGAAACGTTTCTCCAGGCTACTGATATCCAAACTAAAGCGCTGGTTAAATTAAATTGATACTTTTTTCCGCATCTTCAAAAGGACGTTCGGTATTTGTAAATGTTAGCAGCCTTTTGATTAAAAACTTCATGTAGGCCATCTTAAAGTTTTGGATAATTCCTAGATTCAGTGGCTGGCAATGGGATGTGGTGTTTGGGGGTCGAAAAACAATGTTCACATTTTCAAGAGTCACTTTGGGAAGACTTTTCTATTTTCTTTTATCATTCTTTCATCAATTTTTTTAGCCAGGAAGTGATAATCTCTACCGTCATCCAAGCTTTTTTATTAGATACCTATTCTAAGGGCAATTTGTTGATATGAGAGCCTTTAAAGCATCTTGGGTGTTTACTTTTTCCAATGATTAACGGATTTTCCTTATCACCTTCTATATTTGTACAAAATAAAATTGTCAATTTTTGTTTTACAGCTTTTTTACCACTACATTTATCGTTTTTTTAAAGAGAACGTTTTGTTTGGCATCGTAAAGTAAAAAAGTCTGGTCTCGTCAGCATTGTACACATTTTTGGCTGAATACTCATTCAATATTACTGACAGCTTTGCTTTCCAAGTTTCAACAGTGTCCAGGTTAATATCAGCTGACTCCCCGCAAATTGTTTTAAAGGTTATGTTATGTCTTTGACAAAATTTCTCAAGCCACCCATTTGAAGCTTTAAAATCCGTCATTTTTAAATTTTCCGCAACTTCCAATGCTTTAATGAGCCTTTTAATTGCACTTTCTCTGTAATGACTGTCTGTTGTAAATCGAACAAATTCTTTAAATCCGTTCTTAAATACCGGTAATTATTTAAGCCTCACACAATGAAACAATTATATATTATGCACAACTTGAACGCCAAGCTGTTATCTACTAATGCTCTTACTTAAGACTGGCCGGAAATGTTAGGTAGAATTACATGTATTTTTCCAAGAAAGTTTACAAATAAGTGGCCGTGGCCGTTATCGAGAGGTGGTCGCTATTAGGAGTGTAATTAATATGTATATTTCCGTATAATTGGTTTTGACTTGGAAAACTTGCCCGGTTTTAGAGGTGGCCGCTTTTAAGGGGTGGTCGAAAATAGAGGTTTTACTGTATATTATCAGTATTTCATATACCGATTCACACGGTCTAGAAAGCATTCTTTTTCTTAAGGTTTCACATTTAATAGTGTCTTCTGCTCGATGACTAGTATTGTAAGATTAATTAAATTTTGAATTTGAATGAATACAGTTTGCACAAGAAACTTACAGACTTTACAAAGATGATTCATTCCCAACACAGAAAGCACATACGGGTAGATTGGTACATTTTTTAGCACTTCGATTGAATCCAGAACACTTCGAACAGAGAGTAATATTTACAGAATCGAAAGCATTACAACACTGATAACCAATATAGATTTTGTATTCATTGGTAATTATGTGCTCACAGAGATCAGATACAGTACACACAAGCAAACATGCGACCTGGTGGGCGCGTACAATGTCGCTGTGCTCTAAGGTAGTACACAAATAAGACAAAAAAAAACAAAATAACAAGCTCGTGAGCAGCGAAAACAACAACGAACAAACTTTCGTCGACGAATATACCGCTACGGCAATTAGTAGGTTTATTATTTTCATTAACTCAAAAGGAAAGGAACTCTAAACTGCAGCGTCTATTTAATAAACAGAAAACCACCAAAAACTGCACCAAGATGTCACTTAAAATATTCACATTCGTTAATCTGTTAAAATCACTCAGGTGAAATGAATCTTCACAAATCATCCTCCATATTGTATCAAAACATAATCCACTTAATGTTGCTCTGCTGCACAGAATTTTGAATTTTAGGCCTATTTCCTTTCCCTCACTTACAGTTTACGGGCTATACTCTACAATTTAATCACTTTTTTTTTGCATGCGTTCTCCTCATGACTTCCTCACTTTAATATATTTTAATTTACTTGTAATACTAACTAGATTAAAAGCCGGTCTACAGACCGGCGGATGACTTGATTGAGAACCCATATAGTATAGCATATAGAAAGTATGACACAATTAATTAATACAAATTGCAAATTTTACCTGAAGAGATGCAATTTATTTGAAAAGAATTTTTGAAAAAAATTTGTCATGCATATTTGGAACCGTCTTGGTCAGCCCGTCATTTTAAGGTATCACTCGATTGGTGGTCGTATTTAAAAAATAGGCGGCCCCCAGGCCCCACCCACATGAGTTGGGAAAAGTGTTTTTTTATTAGACGTCGTTCGGCCCGGGGTCATGCCCAAGAAATCTAGCTATCACAACTTGAGGTCAGGCACACCCACGGTGTGTATAGAAGGGAGACACCAGGAAAATTAACTCAATTATTAATATAGATACTTATACTGAATATTAACCTCTCGCACTGTATAAAGACATTGATAAAGACTGACCTTAACACTCGAAACGTCAACGCGAATAAATGGCTTGGTGTTTTCACTGTCTCCAACCTCGCTAATCTCATAGTAAGAAGGTCCCTAATAATGGAAGGAAACAACCTAAAAGCACTGAAAGTTATTGATATTGCGATTTGGTGATGAATCACAAACAGTTGTTGAATAATTCTGAGTGTAAATACAAATTTTGTTGCTTTAGTTTTTATTAGAAATGGAGGTGTAAAATTTAACGCCAAATGTTTCAGCTCCAGCAGGAATTGTAGAACAAACCGCATTCCAACAATGTCGACTTCTATTCTCTCAACTTGGTTTGGCTGGATGGGAACGACGTAAGCACCTTCAACTTCTTAGCAAAACCGAACGATTGCTAAGAGAATTGAGGAATCTCGACACACAGAGGTGTCGAGAAACTCATAAAGTCGCAGTTATTTACGTCGCTCCTGGACAAGAGGATAAAAATTCAATATTGTCAAATCAAGGTGGTAGTGCAGAATATGAACAGTTTTTAGCGGCCTTAGCATGGGAAGTGGAACTGGAAGGTCACACGGGTTTTTTGGGAGGTTTACAAAGGCAAGGGTCTAATGGTCTTACGGCTCCATACGTGGCCACCAGTTTCTTAGAAGCCATATTTCATGTTGCTACTCGTATGCCAGCCGACACTACGGAAGCTGTATTAAACAAGGTATTGTTCTCCAATGCTTTAAATGTACTTTATCGAAACTTGTTTATTTCCAGACTAGGCATTTGGGCAACGACGAAGTTCACATAGTTTGGTCAGAACATAACAGGGAATATCGGCGTGATATTATACCTACAGAATTCTGTGATATTCTTATTACCATCTACCCCTTAGGAAATAATCTCAATCGAATTACTGTGAATTGCAAACCAGAGGTAGTACAAAAAGTAGATGTTACACACTTATAACAATTAATTTTATAGGTTCCATATTTTGGTATTTTATTTAATGAGGCAATCGTTGAAAGTAATATTTTAGCTGGTTTAGTGCGAGCTGCGGTAATTTGTGCTAGTCGCGCCAAAAGGACAACGTTGCCATTTTATCAACAATAGTAAGTATTTGTTACAGAGGACAGTAATAATTGTAATTTTCGAATTCTTTAATTAGTTACGAAGAAAGGGCGAGGTCTTTAGAAACTGTTATGACCAAGCACAAAGATAGTACAACGTACGAAGACTTTATATCTCGAGTTTATAGCCCCGTTGCTGCGTCTAGTCCATTTTGTAATCCTAACGTTAGTGCGGGAGATGGTAGTGATGGAACAAGTTCCTCGAATACATCGATGCTAGCTGCAGCTTTATTAGATTCTCATGGTCATTCGTATAAAGTTGGGCAGAAAGCTGATCAAAAGTTTAGAGGTAACTTACATTGTAGCGATGAGGAATTCGGATAATCAATTTGAGTGATCCACATTTATCTTTTGTCATGTAGATATTCATCTGATCTTGCATTCATCTGTAAGCTTATGTTTAGAATTCTTCTCCTATTGTTTCTTGAAAGCAATAATTTGATTTGGCTCTATTGATATGCTTCTTTTATATTCGGCACATTTTTGTTTACATTTCATTATTTATTTTCGGATATAATTTGTAAATTTATGCACGCTTCTCATTGGATATAATAAATTATTGAGAATGTGAGAGTGCTGAAGTAACAGGAAACACTGACATACTCTTCAATTTAACGGACGACATCTTTTTTAATTAAATTTTGTTTCATTTCTTTCAATATGTGGCTATAGCTTCGTATACCACTTTATATAAAATCCGACATATTTTAGTTTTAGAATACTTTGGTTAAACAATTTAGTTGAACATTTCCACCTTACTCTTCTATTTTGAGATTTACACCAAAATGCTTTGTCTTTGATAAAATTTGTTAACTAATCTGAACCCGTTATAGTATAATACACCATGTATTTCAGGATATCTTCTTTGAATCAAAGGAAAGGAACACTAACTGCAGCGTGTATTTAACAACAGAAAACACCAAAACTTTTCTCGGACACGTGTTTCAATAGCTAAGCGATATCGGTATCGGTGATGATGATAGCTTAGCTATTGAAACACGTGTCCGAGTAAAGTTTTGGTGTTTTTCTGTTGTCTTCTTTTAATGGTATACATTGTGTTAAACGTGACACACAATGCCATGCTTGCAATTAATGTAAAGAATAATTGATTGTTGTTTAACAGAAACAAATCTCATATGTAACAAATAATACCTAATCAAAATTGAATGATTAGAATATCAGAAAGACCTAGAACGACCAGTGATAAAAAATCTAGGTATTGTTTTGTGTCATATTTTTTTCTAAGTACTAGATAGTGTAAAAGAAAACTAGTACACTGCTCAAAACAGAGGAACACTATGAAATTTGAAAATATTTTTTCATTGGATAAAGGTATAAACATGAAATTAATAAAGTACATTATTTGTGGTTATTTATTTATTTATTGCTCATGTCAGTAAAACAAATGAATAACACTGACAATTAACTTTTCAAATAATTCCGCTATGTAAGCAATTGAATCTTGTGCTTATTTTTCAAAGTTAAACACTCGTTATATACAGTTAGTATTGTGTATAGCCACCACGACATTCGATGACAGTTTGGCACCTTCGTGGCATGCTCCCAATAAGATTCTGGATTTCCTCTTTCGGGATATTCTCCCATTCCTCCTTCAGAGCATCTCCAAGTTGCTGCAGAGTTTGTGGAGCTTGATGTCGGTTCCTGACCTTCCTGTCTAGAAGATCCCACAAGTATTCAATAGGGTTGAGGTCTGGGCTGACCGCTGGCCACTCCATTACCTCAATTTCATTCCTCCTCAGGAAATCCCTGGTGACAGCCGCAGAATGTGCCCTGGCATTATCCTGCATAAACAGAAATCTTGGCCTACTCCAATGGCAGCAGGTACTACATGCTCTTCTAGAACGTGCTCAATATACCGGACAGCATTCAGTCGCTGGGGAACAAGGTCCGTACGATTGTTGTACATAACTCCGGCCCACACCATTATGGAACCTCCTCCAAATCTATCAATTTCTTGTACAGCCTCTGCAGAAAATCTTTCTCCTGGCCACACCCTCAATCGACCATCACAACGTGTAAGACGATACCTGGATTCGTCCGAGAAGAGCACAGACTCCCACTGGTTCAGGTTCCAATCACCATGGTTTTCAGCATACGTACGTCTTGTTGCCTTATGCCCATTTATTAAGCGTGGTTAAGGTCATTCTGCAGGTCTTTTGCAGTTTTTGTACGCTGTCGAAGAGCAGAAAGAACAACGTATCTGTCATCTTGGGGGCTTGTTTTAAATTTACGGCCCTGGCCACGTCTTCTACAATACTGACCTGTCTCTCTGTGCCTGTTGCGTAGCCTGGACACCACGGAAGGAGAAATCCCAAGCTCTCTAGCCACTTGTCGCAGAGATTGACCTTGTCGTAAATGATGTAGAGCAGGATACACTTCAAACTCATTTAAATGCCTCATTTTGTCAGAGACTTCAATAAACAAGGCAATAATCAACATTCGTCACTATAGCAACATCAGGAAGCTTACCAATTAGAAGTGGCCAGTGCCTTCCAAAATAAAAATTTCTATATTTGTTATTTGAGGTAATTTCTCTGTATTTAGGCCATGGATCTTTAAAATTTGTATCTAATGATAAAATTAATAATTCAATTTACATATTGTCCAACTTTCAGCATGACAGCTTTAAAAAACAATTACTTATTCAATTTATTACAAGTGTTCCCCTAATTGTTTTGACCAGTGTATATGGCGTTTTGGTATTTGCATTATTCTTCAAAATGGACAATCGACATGATTGCAATGAACTATTTCTGAGCATTATGTCATTTCATGAATTTATTGAATACTTGAGAATGGCAAGATAGGTACCAGAAGAGAATTAAAAATTTATCTAAGAAAATAAAATTTCATAATAAATGAAAGTAACGTTTTTAAAAAAATGACATTATGAATTCTGTTTTAGTCGCCAACATTTCACATATAAATACCCCAAAAAGAGCATAGAAGTATTTCATAGTCGTAGAGGCTTGATTTAACTTCATGTTTCTACAGACAAAGTTGAGATAGGATTTGTTTATATTTTGCACTACGAAATTATACGGGTTTTTACATTTAAATTTTTACTGTCTAATTTCTTGTGTAATGCTTTTAAATAAAAAGACTCCGAAATACAATGGAGATAAAAAAATACATACCCAAGGTATAACACAGAAGGTTTATCAACGACTCCCCAAATTCTTTGCAAGATTAGCCACGAATTAAAATTTTCCTTTTTAATTTAAGGTAGAGGTATAAACGAACTGCGTTTTTATGGGAGTAGTGCCGACGTTCCGTCTTTAATAAATGGGGCGAGGACCTTTTCAAGACGAACTATCTTTTAAACTATTTTGTCAACGAAAATCAAAACAAAAGGCCTAAAAGATAGTTCTCCTTGAAATAGTCCCCATTTGTTAGGTGCAAAACGTCGGCACTACTTCCATAAAAAGCAGCTTCATTTTACCTTCACCTTAGGAAAATCCTTAAATTAAAAAAGGAATAATTTTAATTAAAGCTACTACTCGAGGAATCATACCCAATTTATAAATTAGCCACGAATATATCATATTTTGAAACACATGAACTGACGACAAACCACCATTGAAAGTATGGGACTAAAAGAAAATTGAATCAAAGTAATAAGCCCAGCTTTCCAGAAATGACTAAAGATTCAGAAGACAGAAAAAATACATAAAAACACTGTTAGAGGCCAAAGAAATATCCATGAAAACAACGAAAGATGAGAAAAATGTTAAGAAAAATATTGTTAAATCACCGAATTATGGAAATGTATGAAAAAACTTACAAAAAGAAATAAGAAACACATCACTGCAATAACAGAAGAAAAGTGGGTTGATTCTTACTCCAAACTGTTGAAGAAAGATAGAGATATATGATAAAAGTTTACGAGACGAATATGTCAATTAAGATTTACAAATCAACATTAACAGAAGAAATATATAGTTGTTGGAGGGCGAATATGGGAGACGCCCAAAAAGATAATGCAGACAAATTCGTATACTACGTTCCCAGAAAACGAAGAAAAGGCATAACAAATTGAGAACAAAAATGAATCAGACTAAAATAGCGATTAATCAACTGCAAAAATAATCCGGAGTAATAAATTGACAACAAAAGCAAAAAAAAATAATGTACAATACATTCATTCAAAGCATATCAACATACGGATCTGAAATATGAGAAGTGAAACAAAGAAACTAGATCAAAAATGCTACTGAAATGCTGCACTTATGCAGCAAAATAAATGATAAAAATTTTCCAATATTGATGAAATAAGAAATGTTAAGGACATGTTAAACAAACGTGGCTCACGAAAATCCTAGAAACGGAAAAAGAAGATGACCAAAGACAACATCCGTCATGAGGACACTTGAACCAAATTTGGATGGGCAAGTGTTTTTTGTAGAGCTGATTGCCCATCACAACCCTAAAAGATGTTCATCATCATTCCCGTAAAATGAGTTTCTTTCATTAATTATACCTTTAGTATGACAATATGATAATTTGAAACAATCTTACTTAACGAAATGGTACTTAATGGTTCCTTAACCATGACCACATAATTTTACAATTTTTTAGAAACTGGTACCGGGTGGAAATTTTCCTGAACGTTATATTAGTCCAGTTTGAGTGGGATATAATCGCACAAACGAAAAAAAATACATAGGTTTGTAAGAAGACCCTTGCTGAAAGGATGCACCACCCCTATAAATACAAAAGAGTAAAATTTCTTTGATCGACTATAACACGCGATGCCGTTCTCGTACAAGTGATTCAAAATTTTGCGGGAAATTTTACGCGTTATAATTTTAGTCCTCTTGACCAAACTCAAAGAATCGATATTTTTTAGATATAAGCTTGAAAATGCGTTTTTTTAAGAGACAAATGGTTATCCTAGATTGCTGGAAATCCACGAGTCTAGGAGTCTTTGAAATACACCCATTCTGTTCAGTTTTTGCCCGACATTTTGATGGTTCCTGCGAATTAATTAAACCAACATTTTCGAGTGTTTTCAATCTTCTCCTCGCGAAAAAACGACGGTCGGCGGATCGACCGAGGTGATTCCGAATACTCAAACCGAATGCATTGACTTGGATTAGGTCTCCCGGGGACACCATGTTGAAACAAAACGCGCCTGACTTCGTGCGGAGTGATTCCCAAAACTCGGATTTGCCAGAAAGAACCTTTACGGTTTTTAGCGTTTGCGCGATTATTTACCAACTTACCAACAGTGTGTTTAGGATGGTTTAATATTTAAAAAAAAAATGAAAAAAAAAAAAATAAAAAATAGAAAAAAAAAAAATATTTAATTTATAAAAATCTTTTTCAGTACAGTTTCCGCGAACTATATTGTTTAATTTTGATTTAGCCTTCTTGTACATGTTTTATTCTAAAAATGACATCCATATAAAAAACAAAAATCATCACTACAGGAAAATCATTATCACACTATCTGCTTGGCTTATACAAAGTCTCTTTGAAATTTAACAGGATATCTCATTTAAAATTATCTTATCACAAAAAAGGGAGGATATCAAGTCGAAAATAATGTAAAATGTTGTTTAAACAGAGATTGCATACTATAAATAACATGTCATACACGCAATCAAATTAAACAATTTACAATCAAAATATCCCATCACAACATATAGCACCATCAGCACCATTATTAAAATTCTGAATGATAAAACGCTCAATATCACACTTATAAGCTCAAACAAGACAAAAGCTGTTGGGTAGTACTAAAAATGTACCCTACTCAATCGATCTTGATGAAATAAAGCAAAAGTTAAAGGCTTTAAGGCACGATGTAACAAATATCTGAATTGTCAAACAAAAAAGTACAAAAATACGGTTATAAATTTGAAACAAAACACTAACAACAAAGACATACTGGGTGTCCCGATATTACATGTACATAGAGCTACTGTAGATTTCTGGGACTAAAATATCCTGATTTAACCCAAATAAGTCCAAAAGTTGATAGTTTCCGAAATGCAGAGCGCCAATGTTATTAAAGTCACCTAAAATCGATATGACACTAAGCATCTTGACGGTCTGCACACGGGGAACAACAGTCATTATCAGAGAAGAGATGAAACGTTATGAAATAGAAAGCTATTGCAAAGAAGATCTTCAAGCACCTACTGTGAATTTGGGAAGATAACGTAGGCACTTTAAATTTATCAGCAATATACTGTCCACCTAAGTATAACAACAAACAGTGAGATTTTAAAACACTCGGAAATAAATTTATCTCGGCTAGGAACTGGAACGTAAATCATAACTGTAACAAAAGGCAGAAAATTATACAACAGTTTTAAAAGCAAACAACCTTACTATAATATCTACTTGGCAATCTACTTTCTAACCTACCGATCAGAGAAAAATTTCTGATTTATTAGATTTTGGCATTGTCAAAAAGCTCAGGAAAGAGACTTGCTTCGACTCGATCACTGGCCTCTTATAATGACGTTACATTGCACATACTAGAAAAACAGAAATAGCCTGTTTTCCGAACAACCTAAATAAATTTAAACATACAATATAAGACATCATCAGAACTTGATCTTACAGTAATCAATATCACCAACCAATACATCAAGCAGACTGGACTGCTACGTCAGATAATAACCATGACACTGTCGAAGAAAAACTTACTGTAATTAATAGTAAAAAATAAATTTTACAAAGGAAGAAAACTGAGAAGAAGATGGCCAATAACAAGATACGAAAATGATAAGACAAAATTCAATAAAGCACCCAAAGAACTAAAAGGAACTACTAATGCCAATAACAAATAAATCCTTTCAAGAATACTTCAGTAATTTATCAGCAATAGAAGATACAGAATAGTGATTCTAGAAAACAACAAAAAATTGAAAATACCACAAATATCTATCCCGCCGATAACAGACCAAAATATCAAATGGGCAAGAAGTAACAAAGAAACAATACGAAATACTTCTAGCAGAACATGAACAGAAAGTTCGAACATTTGTAGATGTCGCGTAACAAATGGATCTTCCAATAGAGAACTTGAGCATTACTGAACCATCACAAAGTCCCAGGGTTTGACTTGATTAATAGCAAAGTGTTACAAAACCTAACAAGCAAAGAGTACAAAGCAATATAACAGCTTTTTAATGCAATATTGGACCATTTCCCTAGAACATCGAAAATACCACAAATTATAATGTAATTAAAACCAGGTAAAATCCACACGAAACTAGTTCCTATCATCCGATAAGTTTTTGAAAAGTTATTCTTAAAACAGGATGTAATTGAAAATTGTCACTTTTATATATTTTAGATTTTATATTTTCTGTATTTATTTTGACAAATAACGTCACAATTCAACAATTTCTAAAATGTCATATTTTTATGTGTACCTACGCTGTATGGATTGTTTTTTAATAGTAGATTTAACCATAACGTTATTTTGACATTTATGTCGTTAAAAACATTACTGGGCAAGCAATAAAAGACAAATCATTCTGGTCGAACCATTCAAACTAATGGACACTGAAAAGTACCCGCAGCAGGCCATGGAAATGACATTTGCCATCTTAACGTTTTTCTCAACATTTCGTACACGTAGTCTCGGAATTGACAGTAACACATGCTAGGACGTTGATCGCCACTTCTTCCATTTTCTTTGTTGTAGTATATTTTCGTTTTAAATTCATTTGTTGCATGTTGTTTTGTTATTATTGACTTTTAAAAAAATTATGAAGGTATTTATGTGCTTAATAATACAGTCTAGCCGAAATTTCTATTTAACTGATATGTGTTATAACACATACTTGTGTTTTTCGTCAAGCTCGAAAGCTTGTAAGGCATTTTATGACACAAAATATAACATCATATCACGGTTTATTCATTAGAGAAATTCATATTGATGGTTTTAGACACCTTAACCAACACAAATAGGAAATATAAAATGATTTCCACTTGCTTATAATTGATGTTTACGACTGATATTGTTTCCATAGCATACTCTCTCAGCAGTTTAAAAATTAAATGAAAATTGGATATAATATGTTTTTTATAACTATAACAAGGGATAAAATTATTGAAATCGTTGAAAATTTGTCTTTTTATAAAGTTATAGAAAACTAAAGTTTGTGTCACAACACAAAAATTGTAAGTTAAATAAAATTTCAGCTAGACTGTATTATTAAGCACTTAAATACCTACAACTATCACCTTTATAAATTTTTTGTAAAGCAATAAAGCACCAAACGAATTTACTAAAAACTTATTTTTCGATATATCTAGTTAGCCGTGCATTTTTTAGAAAGAACCAATAGCACATAAAACTACAATTCTTTCCCTATTTAACTGTCTCTCTATATTTATTAGTTTCGAGATCGCTATGCTAAACATAAAAAAAACTCACCTTGTGAGTTTAACTCAAATTACATAGATATTCTGAAGTACTTCAGCCAGATAAAAAAAGCTTCTTGAAACTAAAACAACGTAAAACAGTATCGTTATTTTATGAAACTAAGACCAAAATACTACAACAAATAAAATGGAAGAAGTGGCGATCAACGTCCTAGCATGTATTGCTGTCAATTCGAGAAAACGTTAAGATGTCAAATGCTATTTTTCCACGACATACTTAGAAAACGGACGTTTCTTCTCTACAAATAGCGAGGAAAATTTGTTGTTTCTTACTAGCGAGGAAAATAATGTCGTGTTACAAAAATGTCTCTTTAAAAAAATGTAAGAATGTGTTATTAGAACTATATGCGCCTAATACTTAGTTAAACAATTTAATTTAGTATTCAATCAGGTTTGTTTAATTAATTATCTTATATTTCGACTAAAATTGCTACCCTTCATTTATTGGTTAGAATTACGCGGCTACGCTATGACAGATTGAGACCACACCGATAACACAGAATACTGTAGCGAGACTATTGGGACCCACCTATTATCAACTTTGCTTTACGTACGAAAATGTGACGAAATTCTGGAACAATAAGTTACGTTTACAATATTACTTCTTTCATTAGGTTGTTTTTTGGAGAATGTCGTAGAAAAATGTTGTGTCTAACACATGAGGAAAGCCTTTTTTCACTCTTACTCTGTTGGGTTTTATTATTATTTTAATTGTAAAAAGAGCAAATTTTATTATGCGTTTATTAAGCGAACAAAGAACTTCTTACTCTTACAACGACAGACGCATTACTACTTTTACGTTAACGCGCTTGCGCCAATAATACCAAAATGAGTTTTGTTTACTGAATTTTTAACAATCTCAACATACTCTAACTCGAGCTCGAGTGGGAAAAGAATCGCTTTCCTCACTTGTTGGACAAATAACTATTCCATGGACTGCTGCGAGTACTTTTTTTCAATGCCCGTTAGTTTGAATGATTCGACCAGAAAAATTTGTCTTTTATTCCTTGCCTATTAATGTCTTTAACGACATAAATGTCAAAATGTCGTTATGGTTATTTACTATTAAAAACAATCCATCACAGCCTAAATATAAGAAGTATGGGCATTTTAGAAATTCTTGAATTGTGACGTTATTTGTCAAAATAAATACACAAAATATCGTATTTTGGAAAGCTTACGAAGAAGCGGATTCGATTTAAAAAAATATAGTGTCCCATTAAAAATACAACTTCGGTCAATAACTAAAAACGGTTGTATAAATATATGCATAGTCAAGATACAAGAGGTAATAACATTCTGTTGTGCTCTAATATGAGTTTTAGTCGTTTTAAGAATAATTCTTCAAAACTTATCGGATGATAGGAACTAGGTTCGTGTAGATTCTTACCTGGTTTTAATTACATTATAATTTGTGGTAGTTTCGATGTTCTATTGTTTTGTACCCTTTGCTTGTTAGGTTTTGTAACACTTTGCTAGTAATCAAGTCAAACCCTGGGACTTTGTGATGGTTCAGTAATGCTCAAGTTCTCTATTGGAAGATCCATTTGTTACGCGACATCTACAAATGTTCGAACTCTCTGTTCATGTTCTGCTAGAAGTATTTCGTATTGTTTCTTTG
Source organism: Abscondita cerata (assembly GCA_030710515.1). NCBI lineage: Eukaryota > Metazoa > Arthropoda > Insecta > Coleoptera > Lampyridae > Abscondita > Abscondita cerata. The sequence goes on from JALBCR010003223.1 coordinate 16,439, forward strand.
TTACTTCTTGCCCATTTGATATTTTGGTCTGTTATCGGCGGGATAGATATTTGTGGTATTTTCAATTTTTTGTTGTTTTCTAGAATCACTATTCTGTATCTTCTATTGCTGATGAATTACTGAAGTATTCTTGAAAGGATTTATTTGTTATTGGCATTAGTAGTTCCTTTTAGTTCTTTGGGTGCTTTATTGAATTTTGTCTTATCATTTTCGTATCTTGTTATCGGTCATCTTTTTCTCAGTTTATTTTTTACCATTAATTACAGTCAGTTTTTCTTTGACAGTGCCATGGTTATTATCTGACATAGCAGTCCAGGCTGCTTGTTGTATTTGTTGGTGATATTGATTTCTGCAAGATTAAGTTCCGATGGTGTCTTCAATTGTATGTTTAAATTTATTAGGTTGTTCGGAAAACAGGTTGTTTCTGTTTTTCTAAAATGTGCAATGTAACGTCATTATAAGAGGCGGGTGATCGAATGAGAGATCGAAGCAAGCCTCTTTCCTGACCGTTTTACAATGCCAAAACCTAATAAATGAGAAACTTTTCTTTATCGGTAGGCTAGAAGGTAGATTGCCCAGTAGATATTGTAGTAAGGTTGTTTGCTTTTAAAACTGTTGTATAATTCTCTGCCTTTTGTTAGTTTTTGTTTCAATAATGATTGCGGCCGTGGAAGTCTCACTTCTTATATTTCTTTGTTATATTTTTTCTGTTATGATTTAAAGACTATGAAAAACAAATTGTGTTTTTTTTTAAGAGTTTGTAGATTTTTTTAAAGATTGTTTAAAACGAATAACAAATATAGAAATTGTTCCTGACTGAATAATATTTTTTCAAAGTTTAAAGCTGCCTATATTCATTCTCTCTTTCTAACAAGATTTTTAATATTTCGAATCAATAAGAGTCCCAATGTATTTTTACTAACTATTTTTCGAATTCTTTCAAATTAATAAAACATTTAATGTATTACAGCATCGGACTCTGCAAAAGGAGTTTGGTTTAATAACGCCGATGTATCTCAAAACGTCGAATCAACAAGTATATCACCCCGTCCATTAAAAAATTGTCAACTAGTCTAAAAAACGTACCGAGAAGATCTCTTAGACAAGAAACGTCTAGTAATTCGCCACCTGAAAGTCCAACACAAGTTATTCGTAAAAAATAGCAAAAAATATTTTCGTAGTTAGGACTTTTGTACAGTAGCAGTTAAGCTCTCACGATATTATCAATTAACATACACATCGATCAAATAAATTAATCATTTCAGAACCCTTAAGATTAAAATGAAAATCTTAACGTTTACGTAGAGTAAAGAACACAAGACACGAAATAAGGGTATAAACAATTAAAGCTTTAAACCTTGTGAAAATCTCTGTAGATAATAGCATTTATAATGTACATATTTTTAACTGTATTATAATCATAAAATTATGATAAAAAGAACACCAAGCAGTGCAAGTGTATAGGAATATTTTTAGATGAATTTAGACGAAATTCTCTAAAGTAATTAAAACAACATTCTATCGAATTATGTGGAATGATTATGTGTAGCATTTATTTATATAATTCCATGTGTAAAATACATAAATTTATTTGGTTCTAATCGTGCTTTTCTTAATGCTTGTGTTGCTCTGTTGCATTTTATTTACGAAATCTACGCATTTAATCAATAATCTTTTGTAATATATACTTAACGGTACATTCCACTTCTTTAATGTATTACTGGTCAGATTTACATTTTTTAAAGATTAAGCGCTACCTTTGTATTTATATACGTAATTCTGCATTAGGGATAAGGATATTAAACTTGTTTGTATATTTTTATACTTAACATTGCTACTTGCGCCAAAATGTTATTTGATTCATTTAAAGGCAGACTGTGTGTAGTATTACTGTAAGATGCGCTACTTATTTTTGTATTCTATAAACTATTGTTCGTGTACTTTCCATTTCATTTCATTGAATTAAATACACCCAACATATTTTATTATTGTTGACTCTATTTGTAGTTTATGAAATACAGAATTTTGTTTTTATTTTTCTTTTGATTGATTTTTTATTAATATTTTAGTTTTATTTAAAATAAGTACTTATTTATGTAAAAATAATATTATAAAATGCTTTGTTAATATCTAATAAATGTGTTTACGAGTTTACAGGATTTCGAATTATTTGATCACAGGAAATGATTCTACGATTCAGCAAACGTTCAAGTGATTGATAAAAGGAAGTGTGAAGGACAGTCTTTTCCTTAGAAGCATTTTTTCCCAAAACTAGGTATAATCAAAGGAGTTAATCAATTATCAGTATTCGAAAAAATAGTTATTATATATTTTTTTTCGTTTAGTTTTTTTTTTCAATTTTAGTTTTTTTTTTACTACAAAACTTAGGATTTTTCACATCTATCAAACATTTTTCAAATTTTGGGTTTGACTTGCTCCGTTAAATAAATTTGATAGTGTGAAACACCATCATTTGTTTTTGACAAATATTTGATTATTGAAAAGCAATGATGAATAAAACCAGACAGAACTAACACTCATCAAATTAATTTGACTGAAGCAAGAATTTGACGTTTGATCTGAACAATGACAGATGTGAATGTGTATTTCGTGGTCGAGGTGTACACATAATTTTTGTTCAGCTTGAATAAAAGCAAAATTTATTATTATTTCCACAGACAAGTCGTATTTTCCGCTACACCCAAAAAACAACTTAAAGAAAATTGATAGGTAAATGCGTAAATCAAATTCAGAACAAAAAATTTAGCTAAAATTTTGTTTCAATTGCCTCTAGCGAAATTTCTTTGCGATTTGATTGCAAATAGGATTTGTTGATTTGATGACACAAACATTTTTGTACCCATTTCCGCAGAGCAGAGATCAGTATCATCTGATAGTACCAAATGCATATTAATAAGTTTAGAGGTTTTGCAGTGTTTTTCGATAGGCAATTAGATTCAAACGACTGACGCTGGAGTCTTGTTAACATATGTAGTTGGGAGCAGAAGATTAATGGGAAACTTGGAAGTGGTAAGTAGGTAGAACTTTGTTTAAAGAATAATTCTTTTTACCATTGTGAATGTAATACAGATCTTAAAGCCCCAAAAGGCGAAGCCGAACAGTCCAATATGTACACACTTTGGTAACGGGATAATCCCCGTTTGGTTTGGATGAAGTTACATCTCTTGAAGAAGATGAAAAAAACCGATGTTAAAGAAATTTGGGATACACTATTGTCAGTGATTGAACAGTCATCTTTTCAAAGATCGTATTTCGAATCGATCGAAAGAAAGCCATAGAGTATAAAAATTAAATATTGAAATGGACGTTAGGTTTAGAGAAGGAAACATCACCATATAACGTAGAATAAGGGAATGGGCGGGAGCATAGAAGTAGAGGTATGGTAATAAGAAGAAAAAGGACATACAGACACAGGAAAGAGACCGAATATACCCAAGAAGAGATATCTTGAGAAATATAAACTTACAATAACAGAAAGAGTGCCACAATACGTGAGTGGTACAAAAGGAAGAATAAAAAAGGTTGATTGCCATATTTAGATATGGAAATGAGGACGCAGAGAATATTGGAGAAGTGATGAGGACAGAATGTGTAGACTGTGTGGGAGAATTTAGAACACCCGGACCCCTATTCTTGAATTTTGGGGAATTATTTTCTCATGACGAAGACGAAAATTCTCTTGAAAATTTTCCTTCTATTCCTTTTTTTCACGACGTTGAAAGAATATAGCAGATGAGAAATTTTCAAGAATATTCCTTCTCACGGTAAAATAATTCCCACAATTCAAGAATAACGAGTCCTGAAAGAAAATTGCAGCGAATTACGAACCGATGAGAGGGAGAGAAACGATATTGCTAGGTAACGATGAACAAGGGTAAGAATGGATGAAGTGGTGAATAGATAAAGTGGGAATAAAAAATAATGTGAGAAGCGAGAATGTTGTGCATGGTTTATTTAAGATCATTTTTATTTTTGTAATTTACGCTTTTATGGTTAGGAAATAAATTTTGTTTGTGTTTTGAGTTGCATATTATTTTAATTATATTTTTGTAAATGGAATGAACTGAATTATTTGTTTATATACATGGTGCCACCAAAGAAGATACTTTGCCTCATTATTTTCTGATGTACGAAATAATGTACCGATCATTGTATGAGTAAAACATAGATATGTGTAAAATCAAGAGGGAATATTTTCTTTATGCGTTTTCAATAAAGTTACTCAGTTGACTTTAATTTCATTTTGAGTTCTTTCGCTTTTATAACTCTTGTCGAATTTTTTGCATTTTCATTTTTAAAAAGTAAAATTAAAAATAATCAACTGGTAAATACAGCTGTGCACAGGTAAACATATTGGTCACTTGCAGAGAAAGTTTGCTTCATTAATAGTTCTACAGTTCACTATCTAAATTCTAAATTTCATTCATTCCTAAATTGTTTCTAGATTTTGAGAAAATTTTATGTATATTCATTGGATTACAAAGTGATTTTGGTATTAAAATTTCGCTCAATAAAACTAAAATACCTTTTTTCCATAACTAATTCAATGTAAGTATATGCACTACGCTGAAGTTACATTGGGATTAGGATGTACACTCTGCGCCAAAAGTAACGTGCATCATTATACCATTGATTATACTACGTTTCGACGAACAACTTAGTGAAATTTGCATTTTAAAACTGAATCACATTGTTTTATTATTGTTTAATCATTTTATTCGTATTTAACAATTAAAGGCTAACCACAAAGTTCCGTACGGAACATAACGAAAACAATCGAATTTCTTGCCACCGCCAATTTCAAACACCACGTTATAGAGGAGACTTTCCTCTATAAAGGCCGGTTTCCTAACAGCGGATGGCGAATTTTTATGTTTGCGGAACTTATGTGATTGGTTAAAAATTTTAATCGTTCGTTATTTCAAACAATGGCAGTGGCGTCAATACAGTATCAAACAGTGACAGATGGGTAGATGTGAAATTATCAGCAATACAATACATATGATACAAAAACAAACCTAAAACTAACATTTTGCGGCGCCGCTAAAAGTTAAAACATCCGCTATAATTTCGCGCCATTTTAATATAAAATGTTTTAACCAATCACATAAGTTCACCAAAAACAAAAATCCGCTGTTACGAAAACCGGCCTTTAGGCCTACGTGGTCGTTTTTCATAAATTTGCTTTTTTTTATTTAATGAAGCCTAAAGTTAGCGTTCTATACAATATACATAATGAACCAAATCGAAGTTTACATTAAGTTTTTTGGAAAATTAAGGACTTGCCGCCGCCAATCTCCAATACCAAAGCGAAAATGTTATTTTGATGGCATTGATATATCTCACATAGGTTGCTTCTTCCAGAAAAAATAACTTGGCCCCTAGAAAATGACAATGTAGAAGAAGAACAAACCGTCTTAGATCAAACAGATCACGACCACATACAAATATTAATACAGTTGTCCCCACTTGTGGAAGACGTCGTAAAATATATTTCGGGTTTTGTTGCATCCAAGCGTTGATTGAAATATTTCAATCAACGATCCGAGGTATACAAAAAAAAAAAAGGCTGTGACATTTCTCAGAATTTTTAAGATTTTCAGGTGAAATGCTACCTTTAATAAAGTTAAAAAACCGAGGACCATATAAATTCTTCTGACTCTGTAATACAAATTTGTTGTGTTGCTGAAAAAATTGTTACACTAGATTTAATACACTGAATGAATTTTCATTGCAAGCCGAACTAGTCGAAGTACTAGACAATCACAGCTTGTTCATCATGAATGTTGGAAAATCTCCAAATGTGATGAATATATTAGACAAAAATATCGTAAATTAGTCTCATTTAAAAACCACAAATGTAGTACTTCTACCAAAGTTTCCATGTTTTAGCATTAGATTAAATTTAGTAAGGTTACGTTAAAATTCTCACACATTTTTATTCGCGTTTGCGCAGTAAAGCGCAAGCAACATATGCCCATCTCTCTTTCTTGGCTTACACATGATTTGATTGCAGCATTTAGTAGGTATTATAAAGTATTACGTATATGGTAATAAATAGCGTAACCATTTTATTACGTCTAGGTGTGTAACAAATATAAACTCGACAGATTCATCTATTCGACGAAAAATACCTAAAATGCACAGAAAAAATATATATTTTGTTGCATGCTGAATTTAAATTTGGGAACAATTATTACCACTAATATTGATTAAAAAAGCATGTTAAGGAATTAGAATTGATTTCAAGTAAACTACTTTTAAATACTATTTGCATTAGTATACAGCAGTATTTGGTTATTTATTATGGAAACAAATAGGTCTCGTCCTAGGCGTGAACACGGTTGAAAACATTTTTCGTCAACTATTTTTAAACATACAAATTAAAATCAATAGTGATGCCATATACGCTACTTACTTCAACATTTTATTTTTTTTTTAAGTACAGACTATTTATTATGACTCTTTCGTGTTACGCCACTGTTTCACATGTAGCACCTAAGTTGTTAGAACTGAAACCATAGATGGCGTTGATCGTGTCGCTTGTGGGTAATCACATAGTCGGTATACTTTAAATGATTTGTATTCTTACAGTGGAGTCACTCTGGTTTCTCTTCAAGATGCGAATAAATCTTTCGCCCAGCACTTTTACTAAAAGATTTCCGTGGAGAGGAACAACTCAAATGAAGTCTATAAACAATTTTTTGTTATGCCCGACTTCTTTGAAGTTGGGTGAATGAATAAAAAAACATAGGTATATTTGGTAGTGTGAGACTTTTTCAAGTGTTGCGGTTTGAGCGCGTGTCGTCATGTACGTGTAATACCAGATTTGCGTCCGTTCGCCTATCGCTTGTCCTGTGGGGATTCCATATGTAATAAAAATTTCGAGATTAATTTTTGAATTTTATTACGTTTATTGTTTTGCGCGGGAAAAAGGCCTGAGCCATAAACGTTTTAAATTTTCGTATCCCAACGGTGACTTATTTAAATAATAATTAACATTACACCCCTCCGGCTAAGAATTATCTTAACAAGAGGCGGGGGACGGCCGTAAAATTCATTACTATAATAAATTTACAACGAATTTCATGCAGTAGTGAGGAGGAACTTTTGTCGAAACGCTGAGCTCGGTTATCTCAAAAAA
>JALBCR010003225.1:0-78393 GCA_030710515.1 Abscondita cerata
TCAATTGTACTTCGTTCAGTTACATTATTGCTCTCGATTGTTAATTGCCCTTATTAATACACTCGTTTGTTAAATAACTATTATTGGACTATTAAAAGAATAAATACCGTTCCATAATTTGCAGCACCTGATTTAGATTCAGATTCAAGGACAGGAGTGATTTTCACCGACTATCACAAGTTTGAAAGTTATCCATACTTTAATAAAATATTAAAGATGTGTCATAGTTGTAAGAAAAGATTCTTTAATTGTTTAAAAAAGTAAGTATTCTATCGAAACTACTATTTCCTCTTATTTTCAGAAGTTTCCGTAAGTAAAACATATCAAAGATTAAAAACTTTAAACTAATAAAAATGCCAACAGTTAACTGTAACGACATGTGTGCGTTAAAATGCATAGCGCTTTCTAAGCAATAGCTTTAATGCTTAAAACACACGTGTCAATGTTTTACAGGAGATGTCGTAAGACACACATTTTACTTATTAAAAAGTTTGCTCTAATTAATTCGTCAATATTGTCTAGATTTATTTACACTGTAAACAAAATTCAAATATTAAGCAAACATTAGATTAAGCAATCACATTAGCAACTTCCTAAAACTACTTTAAAAAAATTGATAATGTTCCTTTTTAATTTTAAATAATTTTATTGTTAAACCAACTATGAAATTTACTCACAGGATAAGTATTTTAGGAAACACTCATCAAAAACTTTAAATTAGAATTTTTGTCGTTAAAAAATAGTTTACTTTTATAGGTAACCGGACTTAAAGTGCGCAAAATACCTGTGATGCTGGAGATGTAAGAAGATTTTTTAAATAACAGTCAACTATTTTAAGTATTCTTTAATTATATAAAACTGAAAACGACTGTTGGAACATTCGTATAATGTGATAACATATCATCCCACAAACATTCGTATTTTTAAAATGTACCTCTGACACTAAAGATATTTAATACATTACAGTACATTTATACAGCCCAAACTTTACTAAAAGTTAAGTCAAATTGACTTGAGTTTCTGGAAAGATTCATCAGGTTAATTGTTCATCAGACTGGATAATTTGTTCACTTATGTGCCAAATCAAACGTTGCGACCTCAAAACCTACCACTATTTTGAGACTTGAACTATGCACCGCAGATCTTCTATTTAAGATAACAAAGCAGAAATATAAAGCTCTAAGCATGTCTCAGCGTTCGTTAGAGATCAAAAAGACGAATGCGGTAAGAATTTTTAAACGCAACGGATGACGAAGGGATAATACTTTCACTGATAGTCGAAAAAGAAGTTGCACCCTAACTTTAGGGTAAAAATTATATGCACTTAGGAAACGGTTTTGCCAAACCCTGTAGATTCAATGGCACGCAATACCCCTCTCCAGTTTTTTTATATTTTGTAGCGACATATCTGAACTTTTGATTAAAATAAATTTCAAAAAGGGTATGCGTGCCACCAACGTTATTAAGATTTTGGCAGGGTACACTTTTTTTATGTAAAATGCATGGTTACTAGTGCACCTGCCTTCATGAAAGGCTAAAGTACATTAACCCTTGCATTCTAAAAGTGTTCTTGCGTGCACGATGAACAAAAGTGATTTTTTGTGTCACTACGATGCCAATAGTTCATTAGAACTGAGTTTCTGTCCAGTATTCTAAAAGAGAAAACTTAGTCTAGTTAAGCTATTTTAAACTTAATTGTGAATGTAATGTTGGGTGTGGCGCGTTTGGGCTTTGCTAAGTTAAATCCAGGCTTAATGAAACTTTATCTGCCCGGAAGTGAACAATAAGAAGTTAAATATTTTACAGCAATTTAGAAAGGAGACCTTGAAAAGTCGAAGCAGTTGAATATCAAGGAAAGAAAGGAAGCCAAAGAATCACAAGTCATTGTTGTACCAGCTCCACAGTTTAGCCCTCTTCTTGGACTTTACCATCCCTTTTAAGTACATCAGGGTACGGCCAAGAGTCTTCACTTGTCATTAGCTTATCTTCAGGAAGTAGTTCAACTGATCCACCTACCAATCGCTACGATCAACCCCTTCAACCCCTTCTGCTTTTCCTCGAACAAGTCTCTTGGAAAGTTTGATTTCTCGTATTAACCCAACTCATCCTACTTTGGAACTCAGCGGAGAAGATACAGGAATGAGTAAAACTTATTTAAAAATTATTTTCCAGTCCTGCCATCCCATCTTTTCCAGCGTCATCCTTACAGTCAGCATATTATCTTCCAAGCCCTCTTCAAATCTTCTCTATTTTAGCAATTCAGCTTCAAGCATTTTCCCATTTCCGTAAACTTTAATAGTATCACGAGGATTGAAAGTTTCACCATTCCATTCTAGTATTACTCTCAACTACACTTAAGTTTAGAAAGACTACATGAGTGAGAACTACAGGAGGATACGGCCAATCGCAAACCAATCTGAGAAGAAGAGGAATGAACCGTTAAAGGCAGCGTTTGTCCCAGGAGTGACAACAAATGATTAGTATGCCCTTGTGACTTCCAGAGTTGGAAAGTTCCTCAATATAAAGTGATAATATTTTATAAATGTAGTGGGAAACGTTGTATTCATTTTTTGGATTTGGATTGATTTTGTAAGCAAAGAAGAAGCCTCCGAAACCGGCAACAGAAGGTTCTGTTGATAACTGACAGCAAGTTTCAGGTAGAGCAGAGCTACGTTTCAATGAGTTATGTTGTTTGTTGTGTCTAAACTGAGAGGTCTCCTTCAGGTAACCGTCGCTTATTAAAAAACTCTTACTGACCTGAAAGCAAACACTAACAAAAACATTCCGGTGCGGAGAAACGGGTATGAAAACTTGACCAACGTTCCACCTTCAGAATACTACCAATAGAGTCAGCAACAACAACAGTGGAAATAGTAAGCAGTCGTTAAAGTTGTTTAGTGGGAATGAGAGCAAGGCTGTTGAGATCAGTAAAAAAAGTAGTAAAATGAGTAGGACGAACACTTATGGGAGCTATGTTAGGAGTAGTAATGCTTCAGAAAGTAAAAGTGAGTTTGTGTCTTAGTCTCAACAACATTACCATCACAGAAAAAAAGTTCATATAAAACATGTGACTCTAAGTAATAGTGGAGGGAATGGTAATACTATTTTGGCTTCTGGCCAAGATCAATCTTCTAGCAAGAAAAATGAGTTAGGCTCCTTAAAGGGCAAGATAAGTTTAAAAGTGCAGTCAGTCCACCAGGAAACTACGGTGGCTGTTTTGGCTAGTGTCCAAACGCCTCTCTTAACGTCTTGAAATAAAGTTATTAACAGTTTGAAAGAGAGTTCAAAAAAGGACAAAGATAAAAGGATAAGATTAATACCAGTGGCTTCAGGAGCTGGCTCTGGAGACAGTAGAAGCCATGGACATCATTCTGGTTTGTTAAACAGTGAATCTCATTCTAATCAAGGAGCTCTCCAAATCGTCGAGTAGTAAGAATAAGAATGAAAGGAGCAAAGATAAGAAAAGTAATTCCTCCAATTCGAATGAATCGGTTGGTAAAAATTCGGATTCGCATCATGAAAGTGGTCATTATAGAAAGGAAAGGAGGGAAAAGAATCATAGAGAAAGCAGTGGGGATCGATCTAAGATCAAATCTGAAAAGGATCACCATCGCACAAATCAAAGTCTTCTAATTTGTCTTACTCTAAACATCACAGTAGTAGCCATCATCAAACACAAAAGTCATCAAGAAGTTAAATGGATGGTCATTCCTCTACCGAGTCAAAGTAGTTCGAGCAGTAACAATAAATCGTCTTTATCCAAAAAGGATAAAGAGAAACAGATGCCAAACAGAAATCTTAGGTCCCTGGATTCAGATGATGATAACGATGTCCGTAATCAATCATCATCTATGTTGGACATTTTAACAGAAAAGAGCAAAGGCGATCAAAATAAAAGAGAGACTCTGAAAGTAAACGGGAAAGACATAACTCTGGTGGTGGGGACTCTGGTGTTGGCGAGTCAGACAGAATAAGTAAAAAAGAAAGAACCGAAAAAGAGGAGACGAGTTGTCTTGGAAAAAAGAGACTCTTCAGATTCCGATGATAAGGAAGAAGAGAAAAAGCATCATTCCATCTTTGACGTTGTAATTGACTACAATGATTACTACGTCTCAATGAATGACAAAGTGAAACGTTTAAATTGTGCTTGCAAAAACGCTACTCAATAAAAAACAGCAAGAGGAAGAACAAAGAAGAAAGCCAAACAAAGTAGCAGATTTGTTTAAGCAGTTGAAGCAGTCTTCAGCAAAATGGAAAAAAAAGAAACGTTCGACATCCATTGAAGAACGAAAGTCATTTACTAATACTTCAGATGAAGGATCGCATCCAGAACACGAATGATTTTGATGCAAGCCACGATCATCAAAAATAACAACATGATCGTCAAACAGAGAAAGCTCATTTTTCTGATGATAAAGACAACGCAAAGGCTAGCATGAGTGGTATGAAAGCAAAATCGAAGAGAAAGATGAAGAACAAGTCTACTCGAAAAGATGAAGAAAAGAGTAAAAAGGAATTGAAGCGGTCACAAAAGATACTTTCAAGAACAAACTTTTTTAATTCGTCTGCATTGTTTTCTCACTATGATAATGACTCTCCAGCAAGTTCGACTCACCAACCGGAGCAAAAGAAGAAGAAGTTGAGTAGTAGCAGGGTAAACAGACATCAGGCGTTGGATGAATACACAAAAGCTATTTAGGTTTTGGATACGACGCCGGATGTGACGGGAGAGATGAAAACGCAGACTTTGTTTATTGAAAGGCTAATGGAATGCTTGTTTTAGTGTAGTTGGCTTATTGTAATCAGAGAGTGTGCCCAAGCGCTGCAATTAAATGTAAAAGCTCTTTATAGACGCTCCAAAGCTTATAAAATAAGTGGCTTCGTAGTCGAAGCTTTAAAGAACATTACGGCTGGTTACATTCTCTAAAACTTTCAAAGGAATGCTAGTGTTATGCTAGCTGATAAAACGTTAAAGCTGATTGGTAAGTGTGTCATAGGAAAAAAGGTGTTTTATGTGTGTTAAGAATTAAAAAAATTATTAAACCAAGCCTTCAATTAATCCGTCCGTTTACTCAGTCAACGCTTTTCTTTGCTCATTTTACAATGATTCTGTGAGAAAGCTCTGAAAACAACACGGGGCTGGAGATGATGCAGTAGTTTTATGATGGCAGTCCTCTAGGGCGATTTTAAAACGCAGAATAATAAAATGACGGAGTTTTGTTGCAAAGAGACATCTTAGTGACCCGGATGTTCTAAACTTAATTGACAAGTTAGTGAAAAACGTAATTTACGCTTTCATTTGAAAGATAAGACAAGCTTGCTGAGTCTAAACCATTTTATTTCTTTAAACAAATCCAGTTACTGTTAAAAAATGCATTTTTGCGAAAAGTGAGATGAAATTCAATCTTGTACTTCATCTTGCTAACATACCACTCCACACTTGTCTTCAATTACAATGGGTGGAAAAAGAAGAAAAAGCATCACAAAGTGAAGAGATCTGCCCATGAAGGGACGCCACTGTCATCTACATCCAGCTCTGTGTTTACCAAGCAGGACTTACTAGCTCGACGAAAGCAGGAAAGTGTAAATTACGACTCGCTATTCAATTCACCACCAGACTCTCCAACTGGAAAGTTGGAAATATTGGAAAATGAGTATGAATCTATTCTGGAAACATTAGGTAATGAAGAAGAGAAAGAGTGAAGACATTCTCGCTTACCGGAGAAAATGGGTGCAGCAGCATTTGAGGAAGTTACAACAGAGAAACGGTTAGTTGAAGGTCTTAAAGTGGATACTCCAGTGGAGTGTGTTGTTCTTCCTAAAGTGTTTCCAAATCACACATGAAGAAAGTAAGCTAGACGAGCAAAGCGACAACGAGTGATGTTTACAATTTCATGATTTGGACGATGACAAGACAAACGCAAACGGAACAATGCTATACCAATCATGCATATTTGTCATGGAAAGCAACATATGTATTCCATACAGCTTGATATTTATAACAAACGTCATTTCATAAGTATATCAATGTTTAATATTTTTGTGTTTACAGTTTCAACAATTGTAGAGTCGGTACTATTTAACTTGATTTTGGTTAACTTATTTCTTTCCTTATTTTACAAAAGTGATATTCCAGTTTCAATATTTATCACTTTTATTTTAACATTTTAAATGCAACATTTTTAATAGCTCTACATATTTGAGCTAGTAATATAATAATGTACTCTGTAATCACTCATATAAAATATTTTGTATTTAGAAAGAAATCATGAAATTCGAAGATTAATACAGTTTCTACTAATAAGTATGTATACTTTTTATTTCTTATCAATTCAATTCATTTCAATTCAATTTATTTGTCTTATTACATTGAAAAATGATTCGACTTTTTTACTTACTAATTTACAATTCTTAAAACTAACAAAACAGACAGAAAAACAAAAAATAATAATACTTGTCCCTAATTCTTTTCTTCATTCTGTTCTCATCATATCCCTTTCTTTTCTTTTATCCATTTTCTTTTTTTTATCACATTTTCATCCATTCAATGCTCTCCCCTTTCTCTCCCAGCAACATTCTTCTCCTCTTTCTTCTGCTCTTATTTCACTGCACTCTTTCAAATGCTCTCTATATTTTCCCATCTCTCCCTACACATTCTACACCTCCTATCTTCGTCCTTCCACCAGTACTTGTTTTCTTTATCATTCCCAACTCTGAATCTTGCGATTAACCTCTTATCTATCAATCCAATTCTTTCAGTTATGTACTTTGGTTTCCTTCTACTATTAACTTTCATACTTCGTGTTATATTTCCCTTTCCTAATTTTTGTTCTTCTTTCCTGTGCCTGTGTATCCATGTCTCTCCGTACTATTTCTCTTTCCATACTTCTTCCTCCATCTCTTATCTTTTATTCTTCTCTTGCATATCCTCCTCTTTCGTAATATCTTTTTCTCTCATCTTCACCAAATTTTATTGTTTGCGCCTATATCTCCTTCTAACACTAATACAATATCTTATTTCTTCTCTTGTTTTCCATCTTTTCTTCATACCTTATTGCTCTTTTTCCTGTCTTTATCCTTATTTTTTCCAGTTTTAGTTCCTCTTCAATTATGTAACCTGGCGTTTCCTTCTCCAACACTAATGTCCACTTCCAATACTTTTTCTGTATTTTCTCTAGCTTCTTCGACTTTCTCCATCCCCACACTACCGCTCCATACATCAACACACTTTTACTATTCTTTCAAACATCCACTTCTTTTTTTCTAAGTCATTTCCAAATACTCTTTCTCCTATACCCCATACCTCCCTTATAATTTTATTTCCCTTCTGCTCTAACTTCTTAATCTGTTCATCATCCTTATTATCGTACCTCACCGTATGTCCTAGGTATTTATACTTATCCACCATCTCTATTTCTTCCTACTCCCACTTCCATTCCACTTTCTTCAGTCTACCTTTTTCTTCTTAAATTCCATAATTTTTGTTTTTTCTACATTTACTTCTAATTTTATTTTTTTAAAGTGTCTGGTCATCACTTTTATCATTTCTTTCATCTCTCTCTCTGTTTTTGCTACGGCCACCATGTCATCTGCGTAGGCTAAAACCCACACTTTCTTCCTCCAGCCACAATTCCTCCTACCTGTTGCCCTTTAATTTCTTCCTTTAAATTTCTCAAATACAAAGAAAATAAACAAGGACTTAGTGGACATCCTGTCTTAGTCCTTTTTCTATCCAAAACTCTATTCCCAGCTTTCCCCTTCCCTTTTCTGAACCTTGTTTGTGTGTATATTTCTTTTATCGCGTCTATTAAATATTCATTTATACCTGCCTCTTCCATGTTTTTCAACAATAATTAACTTTCTACCTTATCAAAGGTTGACCTCAAATCAACAAATATTGCCAACATTTTTCCTGTTTTCTTTCCTATTTCTTTATTAATGATATGCTTTAATATATATATTGTTTAATGTTCCTCTTTTTCTCCTAAAACCCATTTGCCAATCCGGTAAAAAAATTTTTTTCTTCTACTTCTTGTCCGTTTTCTTATTATGTCGTTGTAGATCTTATAGCCGACATTCAGAAGGTTAACTACTCTGTAATTTCTTTCTTCTTTCTTACTTCCTCCTTTGTATACTGGACATACTATAACTTCTCTCCATTTTTCTGGTAACCCCCCTCCTTTCCATATTTTTTAAAATATTCCTCTTAGTCGCTCTCTCATTTTCTCCCCGGTATATCTCCACTGCTCCCCCTGTGTCCCGTCAGTGCCTCCAGTTTTTCCCTTTTTAATTTTATTTATCGCTTCTTCCATCTCCTCTTTTTTAATTCCTCCTTCTCTTATTCTTCTATTTTGCTCCTTATCTGGTGTTTCTCTTGATTTTTTGTCTGTTCCCTCTAATAGATTTTTACAATGTTGCTTCCATTTTTCTCATTTCTTATCAATCATTGGGCAAAATGGCATCATCATTTAATATGATTTATTCTTCTATTTTGCTCCTTATCTGGTGTTTCTCTTGATTTTTGTCTGTTCCTCTAATAGATTTTTACAATGTTGCTTCCATTTTTCTCATTTCTTATCAATCATTGGGCAAAATGGCATCATCATTTAATATAAATTGTTTGAAACCGACTTTTATCGAAAATAATTTTTTAGACGACTACTCTCGAAAGTAACCATATCACATATGTCCGAAAATGCAAAATATCATAACTCTTTCAAAACTGTTGTGATAAAACTCAAAAGTTAATAGTTTACAATCATATCGGCTTAGTTACGCTTAGCAACGACCTTCGGATCAATTTTTTACCGCTTAATTTAAAAAATCAAGTAGGTGAACGTTTATAGAATTTGACGCTTTACTTATTTGAAGCACAGTAAAATAAAAATTAAAATTGTTTTCGCGTTTAACATCTTCAAATTATTGAAAATGTCAAACAGTAGCGATTAACATCCAATTAACACTGCCCATAGTTTTGTAAGAAGCAAAAGTTACCACACCGGACTTGCAAAGTTGTTTTCCTTAATATTTGCTACTTTCGACATTTGTTAGAAAAATAACTACATAAGGAATTTCTAATAATAGTTTGTTTATCTGTTGTATTTATTTCTTTAGAATGCCACAAGCTAGAATTCGTACACGTTGTGTTCACATACATCAACAGAGATGTCCCGACTTCCAAACGCGTGTCTTCCGTAAAAAAGCGGATTGATAGTTACGTCAGGCGACATGGCGGTAGAGGATTCATGGACAATGAGAGAGTCTGCAACATATGCAATAAGCTTTCAACTGCAACAAGACAACAGAAGGTGTATGTACACATGCGAATAGGATGGTATGAGAGTAGTAATAAAACAGTAGCAAGAGCCTGTGCAATGTCAAGCTCCAGCAGGTATTCAGAACGAAGTGGAAGAAAACGTGCAGAATAAGAATGTAATGAATAAAGTTGAAGAACCGTCAGGAAATGATGCAGTTGAAGGAAATGAGCTAATGGAAAACAATATAGACGAAACAGAAGAGCCAGCAGAAAATAAAGATGTAGCTAAAATACATGAACAAAGCGATAACAAAATGGAGAACTCTAATCAGCAAAAAAGTAATTAAATGGAATTTGAAAGCAAGGTTTTCATTGATGTTAAAGCTGAATATTCTCAAACAACCATTTCCTCAAGGATAGTAACGGAAACCAGAATAGTGGAAAAGATGGCTTTATCTAAGATATACTCGGTTCCTTTAACTCAAAGTCGATGTCTTGTTTGTGCCGAAAAACGTGATGGAAGGAAGGTTGTTTTGTCCAAAGGTCAAACTGACATTTTTTTCAAACACAACATAATAATAAACGGACAAGGTAGAAAATAATTGGAACTATGTGAGGAGAGAGGATGAACGATTTTGAATAGGAATATGGATGAAAGAGGAGAAAGAAAGCTAACATATGTTGAAAGGACAGAAGGATCGGTAATTGAGTACGTTATAGCTAACGAATCAAGTAGGAAAGAAATTGAGTATACCGGGTGTCCCAGAGATCTTGTATTTCCGTTATTTTTTATGTTTTTGTTATTTTTTTTTAGTTTTCGTAAATGAGACTAAATTCTCTATAAGATAAGTAAATAACTTTTCAAATTCTGCACTTGTATAATGGTAACGATATTCAACTTTTTTCTTTTTAAATAGCATAATATATTTTTTTTTAATATTTCGGGCAGTACCTTTTATTCTCTTAACAACCATATAAAAAAATATGGGTCTTACAAATATTTTTAGAAAAATACGATTAATAGTTGAGGCTGAGTTTGCCATGGAAATAACTGATTTTTGTCATTTTATCAAGGAACCTATAAAAACAATGCGTAAAGTTAGTTGTCAAACTGATTTTCCTAATTTTTAGTGTTCCGTTTATCATAATAAATATGAATTATACCAATTCGAAAAGTGGCATGATGCTAATGTGATTATTATTATTTTTGTGATTATGTTATAATAGAAAATTGTATTTACTTATCTTATAGAGAATTTAATCTCATTTACAAAATTTTAAAAAATAATAATAAAAAATAACGGAAATACCAGCTTGAGGAGTAATCAGTGGGAATAGGAGACGAAGTAAAGTCAGATCATCAACCGATTGAAGTGATTTTTATAGGAGAGAAAGAAGAAGAAGAAGAAATTATAGTATGGGGAGAGAACAAAATTAGAAGTGACAAAAGTATAGAAAAGTATATTAATAAAATGGAGGAAGACCAGGAAACAGCAGAAGAGGTCAAAAAGAGTTGAAAAGAATTACAGAGTAAATGAAGATGGCAACGGAAAAGCAAAAGATTTAAAAGGACAAAAAATAAAAAAGTAATAAAAGTCAGAATGGTGGAACAGGTAGTGTGAGAGAGCAAAACAGAAATGAGAAAAGGGAGAAGAAAATTGAAAAAAGATAAAATAAACATAAAATAATATAAAAAAATAAGAATAGGATTTAAGAATAGTTGTAAAAAGATAAAATAGATTATCGAAAAATCTTGGAAGAAAAGTAAAAGAAAATCAGAAATAAAGAGAAGGCTTGAGAACTTGTAAATCAATTAAGAAATAAAGGGAATAGAAGAGAACCAACAATAAATAGAGAAGATGAAAATAAAAGAAACAAAGTATAACACAAAATACAAAGGTATAATGGTGGACGGGATACCAAAATATATTACATGACCATGGAACATAAAAGAAAAACATATGGTAGCAAGGTATAGATTAGGAAATAAAGAAAAAGAAAATAAATATTGGAAAAAAGATGAAGAAAGAATATGTAGTATGTGTGGGAAAATCTGAAAGAATGTAGAGCACATGGTAGATGAGTGCAGCGAATTAAGGAGTGAGGAAGTGAGAAGAGAAGTTCTGCTAAGAGAAAATGGAGAAGGCATAAAATAGATGAAAGAGGTAGAAAACAGAAAAGATGGAAGGAAGAAAAGAAGAAGAACATATTAAAAATCACCTAACGGAGGAATGCAACAAAAAAAATTAATTAAAATAGTAGATGTTTTGCAGATTTTGTTGTGTTAATGTATTTCTCAAATGGGGCACTTTGGGGAAGAGTAGACTGATCACTGCAAAAGTTTCAATGAAGAAAAGGCAACTGACCTGTAATGGGTAATTCATAATAGTAACGTTCCTAAGGTCGCCATGTTGCTCCTTTGCAAAATCCATGGCCAGATTTTAGAAGCCAATTATAACAGGCAATTAGTTTACAATTGCCTCAATTTTAGCCTGATTAGTTAAATAAATCGAATACACTCTCAAGGTCGCCATGTTACTCCTTTGCAAAATCCATGGCCAGGTTTTGGAAGCCAATTAGAACAGGCAATTAGTTTACAATTGCTCCAATTTTGGCCAGATTAGTTAAATTAATCGAATACTCCTTTTAATATTTACCAAAGAAATGCCTAACCTAACCAATAATCGAGGCTATTCTCTTCAAAAGGACACATAAACGGAACACGTAGCTTTTACGACGACTTCGTACAAGGTATGCCAATTAAACTGGACAAAAATCTATCAATGGCTTAAAATTTACAGGGTAACTTTAAACGATCATATATTATATTCTAAACGCTTGCGTTCAGAGCAAAAAGCTGTTAATTAAATTTAGTAAACTTATTCATAATTTTTTTTTGTATGGGTTCGTAGAATATGTCGAAAAAAATACAAAAAGATCTCAAGTGTCTCAAAAGAATTCGACTATAATTTCAAAATATACTTATTTAAAGTATTAAATTTTTATATCTCGGAACCGATTCACCTAGAAATTTAAATCAAAAACTGAAAATTGTGATTTTGAAAATTACTAATAGCATTTCAGTAAAGGGTTTAATTACTTTCGTTAAAGAGCGTTGGCCGCACGACGTTGGTTAGTTACGAATTATATAACGCGTCGAAAACAAAAACGATTCTTTCTTCTTCAAAGTGCTTGAGTCAAATAATTGTTCTAAATAATTTATTTTATAATTAGATCCTCATTGTGCTCAATAAATTCGGCACCAATAAATATTTCAAAATTAAATACACGCGCGTTGCCGACCGACAATTATTATGCACAATTTTTTTCAATGTTACACAACTGTTCACAGTACCTACGTATTTAATTTTAAATTTACATTATTTTTAAATGTAACTTCTTTAAGAATGTTGAATCATTTTAAAATTAAAACGGTTTTTGTTGGTAAATTGTGTAATTTGTCATTGTCATTTTGTTTTTTTTTCAGATTTATAATTGTTTATGAAATTTTTTCCTAATTTTTCTTTTTGTTACAAGAAAATATTTGTACTTTGTTTCAGGGTTGATAGCGTATTTGATGTTAATTTCTATTTCCATTATTTCTATCTACGATTATGAATAAAAACGGTACATTTTTTGTCAAGAACGAAGATATACTATTAGAAAACAAAAGTTAAACGTGACCGCCATCAACACGAAGCGCTAATCTTTTGTGTATACAAATAAACGTAATTGAATCATAACATTTTTTAAATTTTGTGTTAAAAATTGTTGACATAACTTCGGTTTTTAAATCTTTGGTTTCTTAGTTTTTTTAGCAATTTACCTAAAATAGGTTTTGAATTACATGTTATACCAATTATAAATAGAAATTTCATTTTCAATTAGTATTCACTTTCTTTCCTATTTTCGTATTTACACAAGAACTTTATTACAAATTATATAAGTAAGCATTTTTGAAATAAAGTTTTATTAAATAAGAAAAAAAATCAATAATTAATGTTTTTGGTGCGATATTTAAGTAATTAATATCGTATTTTTTAGACTATAAACAAAAATATTTTGTGATATTTTTTGGCAGTTTTAAAAAATGGTTTGGTGTTTTTTATGATTAGTTGTTTGTAGTTTTAAAAAATTACAAAGTAAACAGCAATTTTTATTTTAAAGAAAACAAAAATAGTCTCTTACTACATATTTATCTTTTTTTCCTAATTTTATTTATTTTTGATCTTTAGTATTTAAATTAACAGGTTTTTTTTTGTTCTTCATTTTTATTTTATTTTGACTCTATAAGTTTTTTTTTTTTAATTTAGACAAATAGAAATTCCTCAAGTAAAAATTTTTAAAATTTTATCTGATTTTTTTACAAAAATACTTTTTTAATTCAGATGATATTCAACTTTCTTCTTCCCATTTTGTATGCGATTTAGACAAAAAAGTATTTTTGAAATACAGCGTATGAGCCTCAAAACGCAACCCTAACGACGCAAAGCGGCACTGGGTTAGGGTGGCGAAAAAAAACTTTATATTATAACCTTTTTATTTTAACAACCGAAGCGATCCGTGTCATTATGAAAGTACATAAAACTACTTTTTTTAATAAGAAAAATCAGTTTGCTGAAAGAAAAGTCGCGGAAAACAACTTTACTTTGATCCTCGCAATTTGGCGAGCAAAGCAAGCGGTGTTTTTTATCGTTGCATTGGAATTATTGTAGCTCGAGTTTTCCGCAAAGCGGCGATGTTAGGGCCGCGAAAAACTACCTTACTTCAATCTTCACAATTTTGCGAGCTAAGCAAGCCGTGTCTTTATCAAAGTAGGATTGAAACTGTATTTTGAGTAAAAAAATATTAGCGTACTAGTCGCAAAGCGACTTAAGTTTGGCGCAAAGCGGCAACACCATCGATGCCAAGCTGCACTGGGCTAGGGTTGCGAAAAGCGACCCTATTGTATTGTTCACAAATTGGCGAGCAAAACGAGCCGTGTCTTTATCAAAATTGTATTGAAACTATTTTTTTTGAGTAAGACGTACGAGCCGTGAAGTGGCAAACCTATCGAGGCGAAAGGGCGTTGGGTTAGAGTCGCGGAAAACCATCGTACATTAATGTTCACAATTTGACGAGCGAAGCGAGTCGTGCCTTTAACAAAGTTGCATCAAAACAATTTTTTTGAGTAAGAAAATTCAGCATATGAGTTGCTAAGCGCTGGGTTAGGTCGTGGAAAACGATTTGACTTTGATTTTTACAATTTAGCAAGCGGAGCGACCGTGTCTTTATCAGAGTTGCATTAAATTTTTTTTTTTGAGTAAGAAAAGTCAGCGTACAAATCGCGAAGCAGCAACCCTCATGACGCAAAGCGGCGCTGAGCTAGTGTCGCGGAAAACGCCTCAACTATGATCCATTCAATTTAGCAAGCGAAGTAGACCGTGCCATTATCAAAGACATTGAAACAATTTTTTTAATAAAAAAATCAGCGCGACAAGCCGCGAAGCGCCATCCTATCGACGCAGCGGCACTGGCCCTAGGATCTTCAGCCAATTTGGCGGGCGAATCGAGCCGTATCTTTATCAAAGTTGCATTGAAACAATTTTTTGAGTAAGAATAGTCAGCGTATGCTGAAATGACACAAAGGTGTGTCAATTAACTTTATTCTAATTGTGATAATCTTGTGTGTCGTATTCTCAATTTGTTATACAAAAGTGTAAATAAATAAAGTGGAAATATAAAGTGGTGGAATCTTGATTCATAAAAAAAAAATTTATATGAGCAATGACCTGCTTAGACATAAGCCTGCTAAAGATGGAGCAAAAAAACAATTTTAATTTTTTTTCTGTACCATTAATATTATGTTAAAGGTTAAAATGAGCGAACATTTCTTACTACCGAAAAGCATTAAATGAATATTTTGTGGTATTCTCGTATAGTTCTAAAAATTTGTTTTTTCTGGTATTTTTTCCTGTTTCATATATCATTATTAAAAAATTCATTTCAGATAGCTTCATTTTTTCTAAACAAAGTGACCATTTTCAATATTCTATTTGTTTTTATTTAATAGTTATTAATTCATTTTAGTTAAATTAAACTTCCAATAAAGGTATCAACGTGACAGAAACCATCTAGATAAATTGGACTAAAATTTAACTTACGTGATTTATACAATGTCTTAATAAAACAATATTTTCTTAAAAACGATGATCTGGACAAAATATATAAGAAACCTTAATAATAAAGTTATTATTAAAGTTATTATTATTTATATTTTGAAATCAATTCAATAGATTGTCGTTTTAGTAATAATAAATGCTTCTAATGTTCTATTTCTTTTCAACTCCTTCACCTTCTTGTTGTCGTGTTCAACTTTTTCTAACCTTGACAGCTTAATAATCTATTTCAAATTTCTTAAATCTATTCAATGTTTTGTAAATTTTTAAATGTATATATTTTAATTAATACAATTTACTTAATATTTTTGACATTTTTTGGTTATTCAATATTATAACAATATGAGACTTGTATATGACTAAAATTAAAATTTCTAATTCGCGCATGCGAATCAATTAAAAATATTATTAATTTTATAAAAACAACGTCAATTCATAAAGATATAATTAAAATTTGGTTTTAAACAATATTATTGACAATTTGTTTTTTGAATGGCATAAACACCATGTTTATGCTTGGTTTATAGTAAATATTCTGTTTTATGAGATAAGATAATCTAGTTATTTAGGGGATTAGCTATTGATACAAATCTTATAATTGTTTTGTTTTTTCGCACTAATAACCGTTAGCATTAATAAATAGTAAGGATCGAATTACTCTTATTACTTATTTAACACATACAGTTTTTCTAATTCGTTTCAATATACACAAGATTACTCGTTATAGTTTACCTATATCAATCAATTAACGACTAATATCTTTGAACTGAATTTGAAAATATTTAGGTATTTACCTATCGTTCGATTCATCCTTTCTACCATGACGTCTGATTAATAATAAATTCTGATCTTATTGATTCCTACAGTTGGCATACATTTCAGAATAAGCCTGACTTAAAAATTGTCCTTGATCTAAATGTCACTCTAAAGGAACTCCAAAAATGCAGAGAAACTCCTTGACTAACACGACTGCTACTGTTGTTGCCTCTAGGTTTGGTGTTGTATATGCTTCTGTCCATTTGGTCAAATAATCCATTGCCACTAAAATGTATTTGTTTCCAGTATCACTTTTAGAGAATGGAACTGCTATGTCAATTGCTACTGTTTTAAACAAGTTTTCGACATTGTACTGCTTCATAGATGCTTTTTCCTCTTCTACTTACCCAAGCATTAGGACTTACACGACACCATTACTTAACGCCGCGCCGTCTTTACAGTTCACCCACAAGAAACGTTCTTTACTTTCTCAAGTGTCTTTTTCACATCAAAATGTCCTCCAGAAATCCCATCATGAAAGTGCTGTAACATTTCTGACACTCGGCTCTTAGGCACTACTAATTGTTGTCTTCAGGGTTCGTTTTAGAAGACTTTTTCTATCACCAAGGAATACCTTTGCTTTCACGTTACTACTCAAAGCATTCACTTTTTCTCAAGTTGGCCTTTAATCTATTGTCTGTAATTTCAGAAGAAATGTTTGTCTCAACTCATCGGGCTCCCAACTGTCATCGACCATGGTTGCTCTTCAAGTTGACTTTTTTCCAGTTTGAAACAATAGGCACAAATCATTGAACAAGGTCTCCGGGATAAGGCGTTTGCGTTGTGATGGCTGAATGCGGTCATATTCTTGAAATTGCTCAATCCATTTAGCGACTTTTGGGTTCCTAAATTGTAACAATGCTCTTCAGTACCAGTATATCAAAGTTTATGGCTATTTCTGTGAGACGCTCACTTTGCCATTTTAAAGTCTAAAACATAGGCCAAAACATCATCTAATGTTTTTGGTCGAGCTAATATTAACGTCCGTTGTGTTTCACTATCCCTAATGTCATCAACAAACATCTGAATAGCTAATTGCTTGAGGAAACTACTCGGCGCGGTAGAGAAAACCAATCAAACCAGTCTGGCAATATTGGCTTTAAATTCTTGCGGGCTCTCAGTAGATTTTTGAAGACGATTCTTAATTTGCGCGAGATACACTAGTTTTAAATGAGATTCTCTATATCTCGTTTCCAGACGTGAGATCAAAAATTTATAATCCTTTGCTGGCCATTACGAACGATCTGTATACTCAGTACTTCTCCACGCAGAGCCACAACTAAGAACGTAGGTTTTTCTTCTGTGGCCAATCTATTAGCTAAGGCTTCACACTGTTGTGTACGTCTTTGTCGTTAGATGCTATTTGTAAAGTTTTTGGTTCTACGATGTTTACGGTTTCTTTGTTTCGGCAATTTTTGGTTCATTTTATGTTCTAGAACCTTTATTCTGTCAGCTATTTTCTAGTTCTCTTGGTTGATTAATCCATTAACTTTCTCTTCCCTTGTTGCTTTTAACGATTCTAATTTTTGTTCAATTTTGCATTTGACTGCTTTCCAATTTTCACATAATTATCGTTCAATTTTTTATTTACTAAATAATCGCATTTCTTTATTTGAATATAATGATTCTTTGTTACTGTTACAACAAACAGCACAGTCTTGACTTTTAACAATAAAGAATCATCAACGGCCCAAGATTGACCTCTTGAGAGATACTTTGATAATCGAAAAAGTAGAGATTCAAAATTACGAAGTCTCGCATTGCACACAAAGTTACATGGATATGATCTAAAAATAATAAAATTTGCTCAGACGAACCTATCAGCGATAATTTAGTTTCTAATAAGTCGTATTTGAAACATCAAACCCTTAGAGAAATCGTTATAAACCACACCTACTGTGCCTGCTGTAGCCTTAGTTAGCATAGCTTGCATAACAACAGGTTGGTATTTACCGACCTCTCCTTAACAAATTTGTGCTGACCGGCATTTATTAAGTTACATCCGGCGATGAGTTTAAGTTCTTTAAGATTATATAGTGGTAACAGCAATTATTTATATAACTTAACATTTTAGAACACAAAATCGCAATATAATTTATGTATCATCATATGATCATAGACGACCAAATCGAAATGCAAAAAGTCCTTAAGTTAAAAGTTATCACAGCGGTAATAAAAAACAAAATATTTATCATCTTGTTTGCCTTCGTTTTTGTTAATAAACTTGTCATTTAACAAGATTGAAAAAAATTTTGTTATTATATTCATAAATACAAGGTGTCATCTATAAATTGACACATTTTAACAACTTATAACTCGAGAACGAAAAAATATATCGACAGGCAGTTTACTCTAAACTCATAAATATACTTCAAGTTTCTGTTGACATTGTTGCCACATGTAATTTTTTTATAGAAATTCACCAAAAGAAATTAAGTTTCTTGAACCAAAACTGTGAGCTTAGTTTAAATAGGACACCCTATAGTTCTTAACATTATTGAAATGACCATTTCTTGTCCTTTCCAAAAATGTATACATTGTTGGTATTAACCTACGTTTTCAGAAATAATTTACTATTTCATGTTTTTGGTGATTTGTGATCGATTCTTTCTAATGCGCGATGTTTTAAAAAAACTGATAGATATCGTGTGTGTACATTATACTCCTATAAATTTTGTTATCAACACTATTTGTATTATTTTATTGACAATTTATGAAACTAAGATAAGATAAACGTTTACTTGCACTTATCCCGTAAACGAGTTTATTCATAACAGTAGGTGATTTTAAAAATACAGAATAAAAATTAATTCTTGTATCAGTATTTGTCCAAAATGATTGTCAAGAATTGTTTGTTTTTCTTTAGCTTGAAGTATGGTACTTATACGTGGGGGAATTATTAGTTTGGCAAGAATTGCAAATAATTTTTTTTATTTTTTTCTAAATTATTATAGCTTTCCAGATTGTGTATTGCTGCAATCGCTGTTAAAACACCAACGCTTTATCATAACAATTTCGAATACATTGAAACCACATATTTCGGATATTTATTTGGTTGGTATTTAGGTACAGCTGTAATTGCTGGTATAGCGTTAAAAGGGATTGTAGAGGTAAACGATTTTTTTCAAATAAATTGTTTTAAAAAAAATCAAACATTACAAAATTTTAGAAACGTCACATTCTTATATATCCTTTATTGTCGTACTTATTACTGAGATAATCATGTTCCTGGTAATTGTGATATATATATATTAGTTGTTTTAGGAGCAACAATCAATTTGATTTGGGCATCTGTTTATACTTGTAAGTGATTATTTTACTTGTTCTTACAACATTAAGTTGTCTATATGTTTGCAGTGATAAATACGTACGCCTTAATTTGTATAATAAGTATGTTTCAAAGTGTCAAAGAAAACAAAGCAAATATAGCTATACGTTGTTATACAATCATCTTGACGTGTAGGAAACAGAATAAGGAACAAAAATTAATTATGTTTATTTGAATAAATTTTTATTAATAATAATAAAATTGTTTTATTTAAATAACTCTATATATAATAATTACGTAATTCCTCCTAATCGACTTACTATACTTTACATTTACTATTTGTACAGTCATGCAAAACAGTAATTTCGATAGACTTAATAAAAAATATATAAACATAACAAAATAGAATTTATAAAACCTATAGAATTTATTTTATACACGACTAAACTCATTATATTCTACAATAACAGAATCAGTACCTACAACAAAAAGATCTAAAAAATATTTAAAAAACTGAAAATTCCGTAAACAAAGTGCAGGTGAAACAATAATGTCACTAAAAGCAACATAAAAACATACAAAATATTTTTAACAATTACCTCAACCTAATTACAATTAAATTAAAAATAGAAGATAAGATAACAATTTATACAATCAACTAAAAGAGGAAACAAAAAATAATTAATAAATAGATTGTTAAAACTGCCGTTAATGTTGCATTGGACAAACTAAACAATATTTATTTATAAACCAACTCAAAACATTAACACAAAATTATCAGAAAATTCTATTAGGTTAAATTCAATGATCCAAATATTACTGAAATAGGAAACACTTACAAAGCGTCCACTTTCGCCATATTTAAAAAAAATAAATTATTTCAATAAACCACAATTGAATACTTTATAAATAAAATGCATTTTTGGTTTTTATAAATTCTTTTTTTATTAATTTGTTTTAAACTTTTTGGTTTGTATATGTTAGCAGAAAAAAAATTGTCAGAAATATTTTGTTTACATTTAATAGAAATGGTTTATCACTTTTAATCAAATTTGTTGAAGTTTTAAATTAAATACTAAGACATAATGTTATGTGAACAGTTTGTAATATTAACGAATTGATAGATTATTGTTTAGAGCTTAAGTTATTACTAAAATGTGTAAACGTTGATTCCAATTAATAACAAAATAAATATTTAAAAGAATTGGTATTTGTAAACGGTGACAATAAATTTTAATAAGATTGATGACACAATTTTAAACTTGAATTTGTCTATTTTTGTAATTCCAACTATTGTTATATTTATAATGTCTTAGTTTGTTTTCTGTAATTGTGAAGTTTGGCAAATTTCATTTCAATTACGAGTCGCACATTTAAATTTCTAAGTACTTTGCTGTCAGAGGATACTGTGTTGCAATGATGTGTTTTTTTTTTGTTCAAAAGGGGCAATTTAATCGTATCATCACAAATAACAGTTACATATTCGGGGTAAAATGTTAATCTTTAATGTTCATGTTCAATGATCATATTTAAGTTACAAAAAAGAATTTCCAGACAAGCATTGAACAAAGTGAGGGTGCATGGATCATATTCATTGTATGTACTTTAGTAAATTTATTGTGAATAAAGAGTGTTTTTGGATAATCTTCTAGTTTAAGAAGGGAGATACAAAAGGATTAAAATTGCCAATGTGTTATCAGAAAAAAAAATAGCTTTGTTTCCGCAATAGTTAATTTTAACTAGTTATTTACACAAATTAAAGCAATACAGGGCCATGAACAAATTCTTATGACACTCCCTTTTCCTCAGTCATGTTGAATTCTAATGTCAATAACACCCATCTGTCAGTTTTGTTGTTGTTGCAGTTTTAAAAGAAATCTAAACAGTAAATGTGTCTGTAAGTGTGGAAACAGTTTTTGAAGTATTTCTTTTCAAAATAAATAAGGAAATAAAAACAGAATAGCAATCAAGACCTATCTGTACCCAAAGGGATGAATAATATAAAATTATTGTTCTCTTTATAAACTTAAATCGATAATTCAATTCAAGAACGAATGAAAAAAGGTCAATATGCTCCAAAAACCCATTGAGTAGAGAAATATTATAAAGTTTAGTTTGATTTGTTTAACTTTCTTTAAAATTGTAACAAAATAGCTTATTATTGAAACAAAAATAATGAAAAAGATTCTTGTAACAGTGGTAACGTTATTGGTTTGATACGTTTTCAATATTATATTTGAATGTACATACTTACATCATCTTTACGACCATCAACTTTGTTTTCTTATTTACATGACCCACAGCTTTGTTAATTTTCCAAATCAATTTAATAGTTTGTTTTTTAGTAATAAGTAATGACTTCTTTAACTGATGCACCATTTTTTCATTTTCCCCTAACTTTGAAACCTATATATCTTTTAAATCAATTCAATGTTTTGTAAATACAGTAAATACACATTTTTGATTGAAATACAATTTACATACCTAATATTTTTTATTATTTTGGGTATTTAATATTATAAAAATAAACAACTTTAATGACATAAATACCGTGTATGCTGCTAGTTTGTCCTGTTCCATGTGATAAGATAATTTAGTCATTGAGGAGATTAGTTATCTTCTAATATTGCTAAAGTCACATTTCCTGGAGATAACGCAATGGAATTTTGTTACATTTTATATTTGGTGAATCTCAAGGTTTCTACTTTAGTGCATTTTTACTTTCGTTAAACATTAATATTAAATCTTTTAAATAAAATGCCATTTGTTATACATCTGCATTAATTTGAAATCAATTTTATTATTATTTTTTTAATTCTGTACATTAAAACATTCAGTTAGACACCAAAACAAAATGCCCAAATCACTTTACATGCTAGTTACTACTACTACTTTTATAAAGCGTATGTTATAATCAAGACATCAAATTAAAAAAATATTTTGTTTCAAGTGACAATTTTTTTAATTTGATGCTTTGATTAACTATTTTTTTTGTTACATCCATAAGAGGATTCTACATTTAAGAAATATCAACCAGTTAATTTAAATATTTTTCCGTCGATTGTGCATTTGTGACTTACATTAATGTAAACAAAATTGATCGTTAATGACACCTATTAATAAACGATTTTTTTTTATAAAAGATTTTTATATTAAACAAAAAAAAAACAACTACACCAAAAAAAACACCATTTTATACAGGGTGTCCCACGGTGGATGGCGTATTAGACGTTTATGGAGAACCAAATAACGGATAATTTTGAAAATTTGGCAACACCGATAAACAACCATGATCTACAATTTAAAAATATTTTTGACCTTGCGGTGTTGCCGCTTCTACTCTAAACCGGTGGCAACATCGCTATTTTAAATGGAACACCCTGTATATTTTTAATTTTTGAATTCCTCGTATAATTTTGAGCAACTTTTCTTAATACTTTCCTATACCTATCTGTAGCCGTTTTTTCAGAAATAAATTAATTTCATTTTTTTTAACGAAAACAGGACTTCAAATAATTCTTAATATCTTCTTCCGATAAAACAATTTTGAGCTGAAATTTGGGACATGTTTGAACAATGCCTCTAGGCATTTGATCTGTTGGTCACATCTTAGTTTAAGCATACAGGGTGGTCCAGAAATTCTCTTTTGTCGGTAACTTACAAAAACGCCAGAAAAATGATTTTTTAAATGGAACACCCTGTATAATAATACAGATTTGAAAAGCTGATAAAACAAGCTTTCAAACTATGTATACTTTGCCTATACCTAACTCTTCAGGTTTTCAATTTATTAGCGTTTATTCATAAAATTTCGTAAATCAAAACACTTTCAACGCCTAGCTACTAAAAATTGTAGGTTGCTATGGAAACAAAAATTTTTGTTACATAGTTACCATGGCAACTTCTTTTATAGAAATGTCATAATTTAATAATTGTGATTTTAGTACTTACGACTGCTTACGATGGCGGAAAATAATAATTACTCAAATACAATTTTAATGAATTTATTTATTTTCGATGGACAGTGTGATCAAATAATTAGCAGTACCTACAGAAAATTTAATGAAATGTACCCAAATTTGCTGCAGATGAATAACAAAAAATTTGTTCGACTCCAGAACAATTTTAGATCAATTCTGAATGCAACAAATAATAACAAAAATAATAAAAAGTATTACAAATCGAACTAGATAATAAAATAATATGATAAAAGTAAAATAAAACTATTAATAAAAATAAATGGACTATTATTTCAGCAATTGTTCAAAATGTTGGCCATTAACTTGCAGACATTTTAATAAACGGGTATTGACACCATCCGTTGTAGCACTTCGAATTTCATTCGCATCAAGGTCGTTGAGCGCTTGGATGACTCGATGCTCCAGTTCTTCTCTGGTATTCACAGGTGTTTTGTAAATTTTCTCCTTCAACACACCCCACAAGTAAAAGTCTAAGGGGTTATATCAGGTGATCTTGCTGGCCAATTCCATGGTCCTAAGCGTTGAAACCATCGATCATCAAATATTCTTCTAAGCTCCACAGACACTTCAGCGGTACAATGTGCAGGAGCTCCGTCAAGCTGATACAAGCACCTCCGGTACCCTTCAAGTGTAAGACATTCAAAAATTTTTATTTTATTTATTTTATTTAAAATGTCTACATATTTCCCAGAGTTTAGGTTTTCATCGTATATCACATACCTTACTTGATTATCCATTAATAAGCAGAATACATTAAAACTAAATTTATCTTGAAAACCTGCCTCTCTTGTGACATGGGGATTCTCATTCGCCCAAAAGTGGCGATTATGACGATTGAAAATGTCCTCCCTCGAAAATTTGGATTCGTCAGTCCATATAATTCTTCTTAAGAAATTTGGATCTTCCTGGATATGCACTAGCATCATTTCACAAAACTCGACCCTCTTTTGACTATCTCCAGGCTTAAGAGCTTGAACCGTGGTAAATTTATAGTCATGCATTCCGTGTTTTCTTAGAATTCTTTCTACCGATGAATGTGAAATGTCTAAGTCTTCTGCGGCGCTACGCACGGAAGCGTGAGGATATGCGTTAAAATATGCCAGAACATTAATTTCATTCTCTTGATTAGAAGTCACGGGTCTGGGTAAAATTCTTGGTGCTTTTAAATTTGATCCAAACTGCATAAAATTGTTCTGGAGTCTGACAAATTTTTGTTGTTCATCTGCGGCAAATTTGGATACGTTTCGTTAAATTTTCTACAGGTTCTGCTAATTATTTGATTACACTGTCCATGGAAAATAAATAAGTTCATTAAAACTGTATTTGAGTAATTATTATTTTCCGCCATCGTAAGCAGTCGTAAGTACTAAAATCACAATTATTAAATTATGACATTTCTATAAAAGAAGTTGCCATGGTAACTATGTAACAAAAATTTTGTTTACATAGCAACCTACAATTTTTAGTAGCTAGGCGTTGAAAGTGTTTTGATTTACGAAATTTTATGAATAAACGCTAATAAATCGAAAACCTGAAGAGTTAGGTATAGGCAAAGTATACATAGTTTGAAAGCTTGTTTTATCAGCTTTTCAAATCTGTATTATTATACAGGGTGTTCCATTTAAAAAATCATTTTTCTGGCGTTTTTGTAAGTTACCGACAAAAGAGAATTTCTGGACCACCCTGTATGCTTAAACTAAGATGTGACCAACAGATCAAATGCCTAGAGGCATTGTTCAAACATGTCCCAAATTTCAGCTCAAAATTGTTTTATCGGAAGAAGATATTAAGAATTATTTGAAGTCCTGTTTTCGTTAAAAAAAATTAAATTAATTTATTTCTGAAAAACGGCTACAGATAGGTATAGGGAAGTATTAAGAAAAGTTGCTCAAAATTATACGAGGAATTCAAAAATTAAAAAATATACAGGGTGTTCCATTTAAAATAGCGATGTTGCCACCGGTTTAGAGTAGAAGCGGCAACACCGCAAGGTCAAAAATATTTTTAAATTGTAGATCATGGTTGTTTATCGGTGTTGCCAAATTTTCAAAATTATTCGTTATTTGGTTCTCCATAAACGTCTAATACGCCATCCACCGTGGGACACCCTGTATGTCAATCAACTACAATATGAAAATAAAAATAAGAAATCTGTCATAATTTTTAACAAACCAAATTTTAATAGTAACAAATGGACATTAATTTACAGTTGTAATAAATCTTCAATTTGTTCACACAAACTTTG
Source organism: Abscondita cerata (assembly GCA_030710515.1). Lineage (NCBI taxonomy): Eukaryota > Metazoa > Arthropoda > Insecta > Coleoptera > Lampyridae > Abscondita > Abscondita cerata. The sequence goes on from JALBCR010003225.1 coordinate 25,724, forward strand.
AGACATGTTTGTAGTGTGCGAAACATTCCGATGATAATACTTAATAATATTTTAAGGTTTTTAGCTCATGTATTTTACAAACTATTGTCTCGCGCAGTTCGTCAATATTGTTTACTCATTGTTCAAAAGTTAAATTCTTCAAGCAGAGCTGTAAGAGAAAATAAAAACTATAAAGGAACAATAGCCCGATAAACATTTCGACTCCTAAAAATATCTTTTGAAGGTATAGTGTAACCACTTTAACAAAATGATTTTTTTATAAACTCTTCATGCACATGTTGTGTGAAATAGTAAAACCATTAAGGTTAAATTAAGCCTCATTGTTAGAAAATCTAAGCTAATGTGTCTCCGGTAAAAATGTTGCAAAACTATTACTATTAAACACGTGCAGGATAATCAATCCTGTCTTAATAAGTTGGTGGACCACTTGTACACAGTAGGGATATAAAGAATATCTTTGTTCGGAATGATGTGACAGTTATAATTGAAAGTTAAACTTGTTTATAAGCAACGTAGAGATGTACTTGGGTTTCTTGCATAATTTATAAAACATTGGCAACCACATCTAGGGTGGTCTTTGTAGGTGCATCAATATTTTGATTAAGCACCAATCCGTTCTCACTGAAACATTAAATACACATTCTTTCGCTGTGATAAAAACTATTGTATTTTGATGCAACAATTGAATTGAGTAACTTAATTGTCGATCGATCAACTTAGTGACCTTACTTAAAATGCTGTTGTCAAATAGCCATACAAAAGGTAAAGAATGATCAAAAGCAAAGCTCAGAAAAAAGTAGAAACAATGAAGTTAGGTACCTATGTTATATAATTTTAAAATTGTGGTACATTTACAAAACAGTACGTTTTAAAGGTGCGTTCACAATTGCATATTTGTTTTCTAAAATCATTAAATTATAATTTTCTTAAAATTACAAAGTACGGTCGACGGAAAAATTGTGCAACTAACTCTTGAATTAAACGGCGATTAACAATCTCAAACATTAACGCGCTCGCTTCGCTCACGGGTTAAAATATCTCGATTGTTAATTGTACTTATTAATACACTGCTTTGTTAAATAACTATTATTGGACTATTAAAAGAATTAATACCGTTCCATAGTTTGCTGCACCTGATTTAGATTCAGATTCAAGGACAGGAGTGATTTTCACCGACTTCCACAAGTTTGAAAATTATCCACACTTTAATGAAATATTAAATATGAGTCATAATTGTAAAGCTAAGAAATCTTTAAATGTTTAAAAAAGTAAGTACTCCATCGAAACTACTACTCCTCTTATTTGTCAGACAAGAGCTTCCGTAAGTAAAAAATATCAAAAGATTAAAAGTTTGCTCTAGTTAATTTGTCAATATTGTCTAGACTTATGTATACTGTAAACTAAATTAAAATATTAAGCAAACATTAGATTAAGCAAACACATTAGAAACTTCTTTAAACTACTTTAAAAAAATTAATAGTGTGCTTTTTTAATTTTAAATAATTTCATTGTTAAACCAACAATGAAATTTACTCAGAATTGTAATATTTTAGGTAAACACTCTTTAAAAATTTTGAAACAGAATTTTTGTCGTCAAAAAAAAGTTTACTTTTATAGTGCAATTGGACATAAAGTGCGTAAAATACCTGTAATGCTGGAGACGTAAAAAGACATTTTAAATAACAGTCAACAATTTTATGTAAATATCTTTTTATTATCATCCACAAACATACACATTTTTAGAATGTACTTCTGACACAAAATATATTTAATACATTACCGTACATTTATACAGTCTAAACTTTACTAAAAAGTTAAGTCAAATTGACTTGAATTTCGGGAAAGATTCATCAGGTTAATTGTTCATCAGATTGAGGTAATTTGTTTACTTATGTGCCAAATCAAACGCTGCGCCCTCAAAACCTCTCACTATTTTAAGACTTGAACTATCCACCGCAGATCTTCTATTTAAGATAACAAAGCAGATATATGAAGCTCTAAGTATGTCTATTTGTTTTATATATTTTCAAGTTCAAAAACCTAAAAATTGGTAGCACGGTTTTTCATGGTTAATAGAAAATTAATCAGCATAACCTAAGTTTTGCTCGGTAAGCTTAAACCTCTTTATACTATTGTACTTCATTCTTTAATATCTTACACTAATTACTCCAATAGAAATCGGTTGGAAAAGGTAATAACTTCTTACCATCGATATTGTCAAAATTATTCTCAAGTGTCAGTTTAACATGAAATAAAAAAATACATACTTATAAATTATTAAAATGATTCTAGCCACTTTTTGGGTTAAAATTATTGACATACCCGCCACTTTACACTCTCACTCGGACTCGCACCATCACAGCTCCTTTGACTCATTGCCAGCTAAGTCAGCTTTCGGGAGAACACCTGGCGATAACAAACGCGACGTCCCAGCATTCGATAGAGATCAAAACGACAAACGCGGTAAATTATTTTTTAGACAAAAATCTATCAACGGTTTAAAATTTACAGGTAAATTTCAAACGTCCATATATTCTAAACTTGCTTGCGTTAGAGCAAAAACTGTTAATTAAATTTAGTAAACTTATCCATTATTTTTTGTATGGGTTTGTAGAATTTGTCAAAAAAAAAAATAAAAAAAGACCTAAAGTGTCTCGAAAAAATTCGACAATAATTTCAAAATGTACTTATTTAAATGTATTAAATTTATATCTCCGGTACTGTTTCTCCTGGAAATATGAATCAAAAACTGAAAATTGTGATTTTGCAAATTACCCAATAGAATTTTAGTAAAGGGTTTAACTAGTGTCGTTAAAAATTGTGGGCCGTACGACGTTGGTTAGTCATGAATTCTATAACGCGTCGAAAACAAAAACGATTCTATCTTCTTTAAAGTGCTCGAGCCAAATAATTGTTCTAAATAATTTATTTTATAATCAATTCCTATTCTTATCTACGATTAAGAGTAAACGCGGTACTTTTTTCTTCAAAAAGAAAAACCTTTTTAAATAAAATAATATTAGAAAACAAAAAGCTAAATGTGACCGCCATCAACACGGAACGGCAACTTTTTGTGTATAAAAATAAACGTATTTAAATTATATCTTTTTGTTATCATAACTTCGGCTTTTCTTGGTCTTTTTTGACGATTACCTAAAATAGGTTCTTGAATTACTTCTTATATCAATTATAAATACAAATTTCATTTTCCGAAGCGAGTCGTATCTTTATCAAAGTTGCATTAAAACAATTTTTTTGAGTAAGAAAAATTAGCGTAGGAGTGGTGAAACGGGTCAAGTTTGGCGCAAAGCGGCGCTGGGCTACTGTGATCTTCACAATTTGGCAAAGCAAAACAAACCGTGTCTTTATCAAATTTGCATTGAAACTAGTAAGAAAAGTCAGCGTACGAGCAGCTGGGTTCGGTCGCGAAAAACTACTCAAGTTCAATCTTCACAATTTTGCGAGCGACCCTAGTTTCTATACTATGGAGCGTAATTTGTGTTGTAGGTACCATTAGTAACCCTTAATTTACCTTTGACAAAAACACCTTGTTTTAATTTCTGGAAAGCACCAATAGTTTATGACAGTTTAAAATTATTTTGATTTTCGCCTGGTGTTCCCTATCGATTATGGGAGACTTACCTCCATTTCGTTCAAAACTTCCTCCCTTTTTTCATACAACAAGTGTTACTATAAAGCACCATTTCACATTAAAAATTGTAACGGCTAGGGTTGCAAATTTACAAATCCTACTACATCTGGTATGCAACAAAAGTCCTGCACATAGTGCAAACTAAGAACTTGTCTACATTATCATCCAATAATTAAAGCATATTAACTGACAGTAAATTCTTAACACCAAATAAACATGAGACTGAAAAATGTTCCGTACAGTTTATCCATAATTTAAGGTGACCGTTCAAAAATTTCTACAATACCTAACAAAGATTTATGAATGATGTCAAAATTATTAAAAAACTTTCAACGCTTATTTAATTATTGTCAAAATTGCATATTAAAGTTAAATAAAAGAAAGAACATAAACAAATTTGAAAATTTGCTAATTAATAATTTTAAATTGTAAAAAATATTTCAATCTTTATTTTTTGAGGGTATTTTTGAATTAATATTGGTAAGTGAAATATATTTTATGCCGTTAAATAAAAATTTTTGATTTTGCACCAGAAATTAATCAATTCAACTTGGATCGTCCGTGTTTAATGACTAAAGCCAATATCATAGTTAATAGAAAATTACTAAGCATAAACTGAGTCTTTCTCCATAAGCTTAAACCTCTTTGAAATAGAAAAAAACCTCTTATACTAGATTTTCCAGTATCTAACACTAATTACTCCAATAAAAATCAATTGGAAAAGGTAACAGCTTTTTGTTATCGATTTTGCCAAAATTATTCTAAGGTGCTAGTTTAAGATGAAATAAAAAAAAAATACATACTTATAAATTATTAAAATGATCCTAGCCACTTTTTGGGTTAAAACTATCGACATATACTAACGTGTTAACGTCCTCTCTTACTCGGACGCGCACTATCGCAGATCTTTTTATTCATTGCAAGCAATGTCGGCTTTCGGAAGTACACCTTGCGATATCAAACGCGACGCCCAGCGTCGATTCAAACGTCTAAACAAACTGCAATTTCCAAAAAAATTTCTGACGCCCGGTAGCGATTAAAAAGACGAACGCGGTGAATTTTTTGAAACCCAACGGGTGATGGGGACAATAATTGCTTACACCCCGATAATCAAAAAGAATTGTAGACCGTAGAATAAAATGGACACCAAACAGTGTATATACAATAGAAACAATTTAATCCAACGAATTACTGATCTATTAACTTATATGTAACTATTGTCAGTAATGTTAAGTTGAACATTTTAAACTTATTAGTTGGATGAAGTATACTTTGGGTATAGATTTGTTTATTAAATCGTAACTTTAGTCTCTGGGTAATAAAAATTAAACAGTATACTAATCGTAAGAAAAATTAATAAATAATATATTGTAATTATTTATTATTTCTTATCACAAATGTTGTAAAAGCAATTATCAGGTGTGCATAATTTGCAACAGTCTTTTTGCAAAAGTTACTTAGACAACTTAATCAGATTTAATTGGAAAATGTCAGTTGGATATTTTATTAAAGACGGCAAAATGAAAGGGAGGAAATTACATCTTCGAAGCTGCATCCTAAATGATGAAAGTGTTCTCGTTTTACCCCCAACGTGCATTATAATAATTATTTTACTGTAATGTGATACATTTGTATGTTGTCAGTTTTAATAAATGATTTATGTTGTTTGGTGGATTAATTTGTGCAAATTTTAAATATGCTGTTTAATTAGAGTGCGTTAACGTAAAACTAATTCTATAAGTATGATGCGACAATGATTAGTCGTGGAAAGTGACAACTTTGTTATTAAGTGCGTTTCCTGAATAATTGTCTACCTACAAGTTAATGTTTTAAATTATTGACTAACTTATTTGATTTTGTAGTAGACTAATGTTAAAAATAAGCATAAATGGTATAAATATACCTTTATATATAAAAATAGATGGTGGTTTGTGTGGATGCTTAAAACTTAAAAACAACTTGACTGGGCTATGAAATTTAATTGATTTAATTATTTTTACAGTATGTACTAATTGTACAGCAAAATAACGCGGAACTCTGCTCTATAACGTAATATAAATATAACCTAAAAATGAACAGAAATGAATATTTTGTTTGTTAAGACATCATAATTTTACAAGAATCATGATGGTTGATGGTTTTCCTAATCTTGCAGATAAATTCTTAGTATAAAAATTACTATTATATTTACTTGCTTTACAGATTTAATAAACAGAATTACGTGCAGGACAGAATTTTGAAGAAATGTCTGAAAAGCTGTCACAATAGTACAAGTCAACTTATTTATAGATAGTATAAATAGTTGTCTTATAAACCAGGACATTTGTAAGATATTATAAAACTTGATAAACGTACGTCGCAATGATGTTCTAATATAATTAACAATGAAATAACGAAAAGTCATTAATTTAGTTTCAAAATAAGAAACTCTAATTTCGTAGAACTACCAGTAAAAATGAACACATTTCATATATCATAAACAACTAAATTATCTTTATTTTCCACGAATTATAGATTGTCTACCAAAAACCAATAAATGAGTGGAGATTATTTCTTTATCTAAAATTAGACCATTTATGTATGTTGTCAGTTGTGTGATAATTAATTTAATTAAGGCTTGCAATATAGTTACATTGGCTAAAACCGGTATTAGGAAACGTAGAAATGTAACAAGCTTATTAGTAACAACATAACTAGTAGATTAAAATCTCGCCGTTTTGGGTTTCACGATAACAAACATAACTAGCTCAAACCTGCAGTTTCAAAAACAAGAATTTATCGAATTAAGTGTAGAAGGATAAAATTAAATCAAAGCAATTCATTAGAATCAATTTGTTATTAAGGCCGTTTGATAGTTGGTAGAGGTAACCGTTTTTCAACAGACTGCATTGTTATAGAAAAATAATGCTTTTACCTAATGACCGCCTTAAAATTTAATCCCCAGGTAAACGCAAATTTGCCTTACAATTTAAACCCGCGTAAAACATGTTTTTTGGGTCGTTTTCAAATACCCACACAAATTTAGAAGTAGGTACTTACGTTTCTGGTCAATAAGAAACAGCAAAATAATAGTTAATTTATGAATTAATTCATGATCATTTTTTAATATTTGTACACTTCAAGAATTTTAATTGAAATATTTTCCTGAAAATATTTTTTTTTCTTTGCGTTTACAAATGATCATTTGTTTGATTTATTTTTTAAGACTTTTTTTAAAACACTAAGACCCAATTCTACAATATCCGCTTAAGTTATAGGTATTTATAGTGTGGTATAGTATTTACAGTATTCTGAAAAAAAAAATTATGGAATTAACAAGAAGACAAACACTACGTCATTAAACAAATTGATTGTTTTAGATACTTCTACATAAATTTATAATAAATTAATAACACTATACATATTACTTTATCTATTCCGTCAAACCTTTTTTCCTTTTTACAATCCGATTAGGATCCAGTATTTTCATATTGGTCAATTATTTCGAGGAGAATCAAATCCACATAAAATTATTCCAAAGGTCTTCTTCTCTATAATTCTATAACAAATCTCCGAATCGACAAAGTGCCAAATAGACCAAACGCCGAGTTTGTAGACAAATAGCCGAAAGCTGTCAAATTTCCACTAGTATTCAACAAGTACGCTCTATACTTCTATATGAAAACAACGTATAAAACAACAAATTTTGCGTAAAAAAATTTATTTTTAAAATTGATATTATGAATGTAATTTTTTAAAGAAAAAAATAACTCTAGCCAACACCGTTCAGCCCGGATCACATAAAAACAACTTAAATTGATTGTCCACAAAAGCGTCTTCGACGATCAATTTAAACAAATTTTACATAAAAAAAGTTTGTTTTTAAATTGTTATTATAAAAGTAACTTTATTAAAGAAATAAATTGTAATAACTGTAACCTACCAACCAACACCATTTACCCCCAAATCGCATGAAAACCATTTAAATTAATTAAAACAAATTTACGTTTGTAAAATGTTTTGAAATTTTATTATGAATGTAATATTTTTATAGAAAGCAATTGTAATAACTGTAACCTAACAAACAACACCGTCCACGCCCGGTCACATAAAAACAACTTCAATTGATTGTCCACAGAAGCGTTTTTGGGGATTATACACATCTTTTGTTTAAACTATGTTTTGATCCGATAAGTAATTACTGAGATATAACAATCACGTAACAATATCTCCACCAATATCAATTTTACAAAAAAAGTTAAGGAGATAAGTTTTTGGAAATTCTGTTGTCTATAGCTTTTGTTTGAACAATTTTTTTCTAAAACGCAATTTTATGTTTGTTTACTGGGTCGGTGTAGAGTTCTGCGGTAAATGCTTGTTTTTATATTATAAAATTGCTTCAAATTAAAGAAAATTTCTCCTCTATTAATTATGCTTTTTGATAGTCGTATCAAAATAAATTAAAGCACTGTTATGATTACTGGAGCGGGTTCAAGATGTTTCTTCCCTGAAACGACTTACAACCGTAGTAAAAACGGTTGGTCAATCATTCATTAAGGTTTGATACAATAAAATTGCACTTAGATATTCATAAAAATTTTAAGATAAAAGAGCACCTGAGAAACAATCTGTGCATTCACAAACTTAGGTCAAAAACTAAGAAACCAAAAAATTCGCTATTAGACCAAGCTAAAATGTAACATTACTTAAAGACAAGAGACTTCTAGAAAAGGATCACGACGACAATGAAGATGATGGTATTTTAAATGTTATTCAAATGATAAAATTTATTTGATCAACTTTTTAGAATTTGTTTTTATTCTTTTGCATAAAGTGAAGGACTCTTCTATTCTAGTACAAGAAATTATTTTTATATTAACCCATTTGTTTTGAGTACAGTAGACATCATATTTTTTTTTAATGAAGACATGTTGAATCGATTCTATTTTTTACTGATAAGTTGAAGCAGATTGGTAGTATTTTATAAAAAGTTTGGTAGTTTCCGTGTTGAAGAAAACTTGCCCAACTAGACTCGAGCCATTGTGGATATAGCTATGACGTAAGGGCATCAATATCAATTTTGTCAAAATAGAGCCAAAAAAGAAATTATGAAGTGATGAATTTGGTCACTGAACAAACTCTATTATATGCTGGGCAAAAAAATATTCATACATTTACTGTGTCAAAGAAAAATATACAAATATTCATCAGCTTTTTAATCTTGAATGTGTACCACAGATTACCAAGAAAAAGATATTTTAGAGTGCGGATAAAGATCTCTCTGTACCAGTGGTCAGAGATTGTATATCTCGAAACAGGTACTATGAGATCAAATAATATTTTCATTTGACCAACAATGAAACAATCGACAAAAGTGATGAAATATACAAATTACGACCCCTTATAAATTTACTCAACAAAAAATTTATGAAATGGGGTATATTTTATGATAAACTTTCCATACCAGTTCGACACATATTGTGGGGCCAAACAAAATTATCGAAGATTCGTAGAAAACAACAAATAATTTTCCCTTAGTATTGAAGATAGTTTTAGATTTATTAGAAAATGTAACAAACCTTGAAAATCATACCATATTCTTCAATAATTATTTCACCAGCTATGACCTTCAAAAAACTTTAAAACAGCCGGGTTTTAGAGTAATCGGAACGGCAAGAGATAATCGTATAAAAAAATGTCGACTACTGGATCAGAAAAAAATGAAAAAGATCGTGGCTTCTTTGACTATCAATATGACAAAGAAAAACTCGCTTCTCGTAGTTAGATGGAAAAATAATAACATTGTAACAATGATGACAAACTACGACTTGGTACATCCCCTTGGTAAAATCAAACGTTGGTCTAAGGAAAAGAGAGAGAAGGTAGATGTGCCGCAACTCCATTTATTTGAAAATTATAACTCAGGAATGAGGGGAGTTGATTTGCTAGATTATGGTGTAAATAGTTATTGACGAGTATCTACGGTAAAAAATGGTGGTAGCCCCACTGGACCTACATGTTGGCACTAAGTGAAGTATATGCTTAGAAACTGCATTGCTTAGCAAGCGGACAGATGGATTTACTACATTTCATTAGAGATATTGCACGGCATTGTATGAATGTACACAAAAAGACGACATTTTCCAGGCAGCCAACTTCTGTTGCCCTGTCGTCAGTGCCACCAAAGAGCAAAGTGAATGTGCTCCAAATGCAAAGTTGCTCTGTGTTTGGAAAGGAAGTGCTTTGTAAAGTTTTATAAAACCTAGATAACCAGTTTTTTTTATGTCTTCATGATTATAATAAAGAATTGATCTAGAACATTTTATTATTAAAAACGTACTCTTGTCCACGTTGTACTCATATGAGTACACGTATTTTTCAAAAACATTACAATAGTTATTTAGATCACTAGTCCAGAAAATGATATTTTGCGAGTGTGAGTGATATTGCGTAGCCGAGGCGCGTAGCCAAGGTGGAGCAACACGAGCACTCGCAAAACATTTTCTGGACGTGTAATCCACAAAATTTTGTATGCCGACAAATCTCAAAATACTTACAAAATTATTATTTAGTTCAACAATTTATTTCTAAGAATTTATTTTTTTCTGGTTGGTACCCACTTGTCACTGCATATTTACTTGATTTTCAAATTTAAATTTAAATAAAGTGACACTTTGTAGTGAAGAATTTAATGGAAAACGAAGTATGGAAACACCAGCTCACATAAAAGATACAGCGGAAGCAGTGATTAATAATTTATTACCAGCAAAATCTGTAACTCGGTACTGAAAAGCGTATAAAGAATTTAAGAAATGGTGCAGTAGTAACAGTACCACTAACATTTACAACAAGTATGTTCTTCTTGCATATTTTGATGAGAAATAAATAAAACAATTCTGCAACTCTTTGGTCTATATTTTCAATGTTAAAATCAACTCTGAATATTAAAGACATCAACATTGAAAAATATTCAAAATTAATTGCATTACAACCTACCACACGTAACCTAAAAAATAATCACATTTGTTGAGGTTTATGTAAAAGTATTAATTGATACTTAAATTAACGTTACGGTTACATCTGCGTGAGGATTTCATAAAAATCAACGTTTATTTGTTTATTAAGCATTGGATGCTTTTCTCTTTTGTGTCCGTTTTGTTGACATTTAGAAAATTAAGTAACAATGATGCCACCCCGCTTTCTGGGGAATTTTACCAAATGTCACTTTTGTAAGGTCTAGGCCGGGAATTTGATGTTCCTGGCCGATTTTGAATCTTACAAAACTGTCAATAATGACCGGAGGTATGAAAAAGATTTTTTGAAAACAACCTTAACAGTACGTTTAGTATATACAGTATTAGCAGAATGTTAAGAAAAAAATGTTCGTGGGATCAAATGAGTTGAATGATTAAACAGACTTAATAAGAAAGCTATTATGACACTATAAGGTAGCGTTTTTCTTTACTGTTTTGGTTTTGTTGTTTTATAATTTGTAAGAAAAAATATTGTACACTGTTTATATCAATTCATATCCTAGACAAGATATTTTATTTTTATGAAATTTTTATTATGCTTAGTATTATATTACATTTTTAAAAAATTTATAATTATGCTATATTTAAGTTTTTTTCTATTTTCAAACATACTTTATTAGTAAAAGATTAAATTTTAAATAGTAACATTGAAATAAACATTTTAAATATTTTTGTATTTAATAAAAGTAGAGATAAAAACAAAAAAAACATTCATGTAACATTTTTTTATAAAGTATTCGTAAAGATATATGTTGTTTTATTAAAATACAATCATTCGTTAAATTAATTTTAGATTTTGAGTGAAATTTCAACATTACGCAGAGATTCCGTTTTGCGTTATACGGTGGTATATCACAAATACAGAAAAATTTACATTATTATTACACAGATATTATTCAAATTGCGTTTTAGGGGCACGCACAATATGTTTTTTGTGTATGTGTGGCAACTGATCGTTGAAAAATGTGAAGCTAGTAAATGTCAGTGTTTTAAACACGCAAACAATAAATCACACAAAAAATGAAGCTGCATAAATAGAAATGTTTGATATGGCGGAAAAATAAAAAAAGCGATAACAAATTTTGTTTTTCAAAGAGAGCATTGTCACGTTTCTTGCATGAAAGAATTTGAAAATAGAATATTCTTAATAATGACATTTCTCTAAAGTATAGTATGTATCTGTCAGAAGACGATTTACTTTAAAAAGTAATAACTTTGTTGGATTCAATAACGGTGTCTGCTATTGTACTTATTGCACACATATGAAGAAATCGAACAGTGATTTGTTGTTATATCTTCCTTATTGAATGCTTCCGTAAAAGATAACAGAAAAAAAAACAAATCGAAGCAAAAAAAAGCTTGCAATGCTGTAGCTAATCGACCTGAATATTTTTCTAGTATTTAAAAACATTTATACATTTTAATTATCGTACGATATACATTCTTTTAGTGAAAAAATTTAATCATATTCACCCTAACTAGATATGAATTCGAATTTGATGAGACCTACAAGTTTCAGATAGAAGTAATAGTTTAGCACCAATTACTGGGTGAGATGGGGGTGTAAATTCTTTTGTAGAAAAACAATTTCTCATTTTATAGGCGTTTTCTTTATAGTGTATTAGTTGCATTCGATTGCAAATGTGATTAGTGAAAAATGTTGTAGTGTTTATTGTTAGTGTTAAGTCATTACCTGTGTCTTCTTATAATTTAGTAATTACGACTCTAATCGCAAAACTGTTTGCATAAAATTTCAATATTTTTTTATTTTTGTTTTGTGGTTTCTTATACATGTGTTTTAAAATAAACTAATATTTTATTGGAAAGGTTGTATTTTTTACTTCACACTTTATAAATGAATTATGCAATTGTTATCAAGTCAAAAATTTGAATACCCTTTTTTTCACATTTTTCCGTTTAATTGGGGTTAGTATAGTAAAACAATAACAAAAATTTTTGTCTGAAGGCAGGCCGGCGGCGTGTCCGTCCCTATCTAAACACTATACTATGTACAGGGTTAGGGTTATTCACGCAACTGGTTCATTAAAAGGATAGACAGTGTAGTGGAAATATTTGTATAAAAATTTGGTTATTGAGGTAGTCCAGTACAGACTTTTTAATGAAAATATTTTCAAGACAATAGCACTTTCGGTTATACTGGAAGTAGTCACCAATTTTGTTATTTTAAATTGAATACCTTATATTTTATTGTATTTTTAAATTATACGGTGAATTTTAATGTGACTTTATACAACATTTGTCATATCTAAGATAAATCGTTTTGAGATATTTAGATTTTTTGAAAAGTAGAACTTAATATAGCTGTTTTTAAAATTCATATTTCAGAAGCGATGAAAGTTGAAACCTCTATTCTTAAGTCAACAAAAGTCGAAATATTGGGCTTTATATTGGTTTATTAATAATTAGCCAGCCTTATACAAGGCTCTCAGAATTAATTGACAAACCCGAGGAAATTCAAACGTGTAAAAATCCATTTTTGTAAATAGAACGCCCTGTATATTTTTCTATATTTGAATTTTCCGGAAAATTCTGTGTTAGCACATATAAGGGTTGTTTAGGTTAGTTTTTGAGTTATTACAGTTTTATATGTAAAATGTTAAAAATCTTGGTTTGTTTGTTGATAATTCACAGACATCTATGAAAACAAAACTGTATACTGTCAACAATATGATATTTAAAATTTAGTTCACTAACGTTTTTTTGCGTTTATCAAAATTTGGTATTTTTATCAAACTGAATAGTTAAATGGTTAATTATTCAAACATCGATTATAAAAACGATATATGTACCGATAACACTTCTGACTTGCTTCAAACTGTTAAACTGTAGCTGTGCAATAAGGTCATATGAATATACTAAGTATTAACACTCCTTAAAATTTCTATGTGAGGAAAATCCCAATGATTTGGGTCTTCTTATAGAAGTAACAACAGGAATAGGAATCGTCCATAACACACCATAATGTTAAATAATGTCGACGTTTTGACTAGCAATGGCCAGTATTTTTCAAGGCAATCTGTATAATAAAAATTAACGGTAGTTACAAAATTAACAATATTGGTAAACATTAATAAATTATTTTTGTTTTAGTTTCTAACAGCACAAAGTATCAGTACAAGATCTACAATACAAACATAGTACGTTACCTAAAGTGTTGGTGATATGTCAAATGTAAATTTCGAACGAAAACAATCATTTACTTATCAGTTTATGTTTAACATTGAAATAATGAACAGAAAAATATATCTACTAACATTCATTACTATCGTTTTCACGATCAAATTAGTTATGGAATTCACGTAACGTAACATATCAACATAAAAAACGTAAGGTAAATTTGTTAACAGAAGTTAATAACGCAGGTTTACTGCTTTTACTTCAGCCGCCATCATTAAACTCTTTTTTTCGCGCGGGTAAAGTTGCTTGTCTTGTTGCAAGTCATAATCCGTCAAAAACGCAAAATTAAAGGAGAGGGAAAGGCGCGCTATTTAAATATAGGCAGCGTTCAAGAATTGGCACGTTACAACATACATACTACTACACATTAAGTAGATTAACTACACATCAAGTATTGGCTGTTTCTGACTATTCAGTGAATGACCGACGTTTTTTGTGTGCGCACCAAAATAAATAATAAAATGATAAATTATTTAAACAATGATATTTTAAATTTATTTTCTATTTGTGATAAATATTAAAAATTTTAGACAAAACATGACGTATTTTTAAGAGATATCCTCATTTACTTTTTTGATAGCAAAAAAGTAGTTTAGAAAAATTGAATGAAGTTTCTTACAATATGTAAAAGGTGCTCTTCTATCAGTGATCACAATGAAAAGTTTAGAAAGATTGTGTACTGTGTTACTTTTTGATCAAATTTTCAAATGTTTAATGTGGTGTCCATTTTGTTCTAGGCACTTTAGAACTCTTGTCTTTATTTCAGTAGTAGCTTTTTCAATTTGGTCATTCTTCAATGGTTAAAAACTTAATCTAATTCTATTTGAAAGTTCATCAACGGCATTCACAGGTCGAGAATATACTTGACTTTTTATATGCCCCTACAAATAAAAGTTTAGCGGTGTCAAGTCGGGAGATCTGGGCGGCCAACTTCATGGTCCGTTACGACCAATCCACCGGTCTTGAAACATTCCTGACACCTCATGATAAATTTTGCGTGTCAAATGCGCCGGGGTACCACTATTTAGTTCTTCTTCTTCTTGGAATTCCGCTCCTATCGGAGATTGGAAATCATCACCACTACTCGGACCTTATCAATCGCGCGTCTGAAGAGTTCTGCGGACATGCAACCAAACCACTCCCTCAAGTTGCGTAGCCAAGAGATTCTTCTTCTGCCAATCGTTCTCTTGCCTTTTATTTTGCCTTGAATAATTAGCTTAAGGATGTTATATCTATCTCCTCTCAGAACATGTCCTAGATATTCTAATTTTCTCCATTTTATGGTGTTGCTGATTTCTTTGGCTTTATTCATTCGTCGTAGTACTTTCTCATTTGAAACCTTGTCAACCCACGGTATTCTCAGCATCCTCCTATAGCACCACATTTCAAATGCCTCTATGTTCTTGTTGTTTTCTGACTTGAGTGTCCAAGCCTCCATTCCATACAATAGAATGGAGAATATATAGCATTTTAGTATTCTGGTTCTCAGTTCTAATGTTATATCTCGGCTGCAAAGTATTTTATTCATTTTTATGAAAGCACTGCGAGCTACTTCAATTCGACACTTGATTTCTTTTGTATGTTCTGTTGTTTCAGTTACCCATGTGCCAAGATATTTGTAGGAGGATACCCATTCCAGTTTGTTGTTATTAATATTTATAGACGGTCTATTGTGATTTGTGCTTGGGTTTTTTGAAGTTGTCATGACTTTGGTCTTTTTTAGGTTCATATCCAGGCCATATCTCTTGCAGGCAATGTTTGTTACCTCAACCAGATGTTGTAGGTCTTCCAGACTGTCGGCGAATATAACGGTATCATCTGCGTATCGTAAGTTGTTAAGTCTTTCCCCGTTTATGACGATACCACCGGTTTCTTCTGACAGCGCTTCTTCAAAGATGCCCTCACTATATACATTGAATAAGAGAGGCGACAATACACAACCCTGTCTAACACCTCGACATATCTTGATCTCCTCACTCATATCTTCTCCGACTTTGACTCGTGCTGTTTGATGCCAGTAGAGATTGGATATTATTCTTATGTTCTTACTATCGATGTTTTTTCTTTTAGTATCTCTAGGAGTTTTGTGTGCTGGACTCTATCAAATGCCTTTTGAAAGTCGATAAAGCAGATGTACATATCATGATTCATATCTAGGCATCTTTGTCTAAGTACGTTTAGTCCGAAGAGCGCTTCTCTTGTTCCTACGCCCTTCCTAAAACCCATTTGAGTGTCACTGATGTCTTGTTCTAAATCCTTATGAATTCGGTTATGTATGATCTTTAAAAATATTTTCGATGTGTGGCTCATTAGGGCGATGATTCTGTGGTCCGAACATTCTCTGGCTTTATTTTTCTTTGGCAGTGTTACGAATGTTGAGGTTAGCCAATCGCTAGAATTCTGCCCGTCTCATAAATGTTGTTAAATAGTTTCAGTAGAATATCTATGGAGTCCTTCCTTATGAGTTTTAGTAGTTCAGCAGGCACTTCGTCAGGTCCTGCTGCTTTTCCGGATTTACAGTTTTTAATTGCTTGTTCGAGTTCCTCTCTTAATATTTCTGGACCAGTATACTCCACGTCTGGGTTTTCCAGTTCTATCCGATTATCGTTAAAAAGTTCTTGTATATATTCGCTCCACCTTGCCAGTTTGTCTATCGGTTCTACAATCAAGTCGCCGTTCTTGTTTACCAACACATCTGGTTGTCGTCTCTTTATTCTCCCAGTCATTTCCTTTACCTTCTTGTGCATATTGAAAAATCGTATCTGTCTTGATAGGCTTCAACCTTTCGACATTCATCAAGTAGCCATTTTTCCTTGGCCTGTCTTATTTTACTTCTGATCTCATTGTTTATGGTCTTATAGATTTGCACATCCTTGTCCTTATATTGGCCTCGTATCACCATCAGGTCCAGTATCTCCTGTGTCATCCATTCTTTGTTCTTTCCCTTTATGGATTTCAAATCTGTATTTCCTGCATCCTTCAGTACTTTTTTATGTTTTGCCATTGCTGGTCTATGGTGATATTATTGTCATCGTTGTGTCTTAGTTCGTTTAATTTTTCGTTTATGTTCTTCTCAACCTTTTTGTACACTACGTTGTCCTTCAGTCTTCTAGGGTCTATACGTTCCTTAGTTGTTTTCCGAACGAGTTTTTTCAGTCTTACATGAATTACAGCTACCACCGGATTATGATCGGATGTTATGTCAGCTCCTGGATATGTTTTTACTGACTTGATAGTATTTCTGAATCTTCTACGGATCATAATGTAGTCGATCTGGTTTCTAATTATACCTGATTTTCCGTCTGATGGTGCTTTCCAAGTATAAAGCCGACGTGGAGGAAGCTGATAGAGGGTATTGGTTATTATCATATCCTCTCTTTGACAGAACTCGATCAATCTGTATCCTCGCTCATTGCGAAGACCTAGTCCGAACTTGCCGGTAACATTAGTCGCTTCACCTTAGCCAACTTTCGCATTTAGATCCCCCATTATAATGAAGACTTCGTGTTTCTTGATAGGTTTGATCACTTTAGCTAGATCTTGATAAAACGACTCTATTTCATCCTCGTCCTTATCTGCTGTAGGTGCATACACTTGGATAACATTTAGTGGAACCTTATTTGAGGTCAGTTTCAGTAGAACTATGCGGTCTGAGAATGGGACGAAACTGGACACCGTTTGTTGCACTCTCTTGTCGACAATTATTCCTACTCCATATCGATGACAGGCATCATTATTCCCCGAATAGTACATTATGCCATTCTTGGTGATATGCTTCCCTGACCCGTTCCACTGAATATCGCTCAAGCCAAGTATGTTGATATTGAGTCTCGTCATTTCTAAAAAACGTTATCCACTTTTTCAGGTGCACAAAGACTTCTAACGTTCCATGTAGCAATTCTATCGTTTCTATGTGTCACAGTTCTGTACTCAACTTTATTCTATTTAGTACCAACAATTATGTAATAAATTTAATGCAATATTGTCTAAAAAATCAGTGACAGTGCCTCTTAAAAGTTGTATATACCGCAGGCTGGTTAAGTTTTCATTATATATTTCGTAATGAACTCGACGTCCCATTACTACTGCAAATACGTTCACACCAAAAGACCCTTAGAAGTGTGCCTCTTTTACAGCATGAGAATTTTCTCGAGCCCAAAAATGCAACTTTCTACGATTTACTATTCCTTCTTTGGTAAACTTGTATTCATCGCTCCAAATATTCTTTGACAGAAAATTTTCATCTTCTTGAATTTTTACAAGTAAAAATTCACAAAAGTCTATTTTTTTTGTCATCTCTTTGGCGAAAAAGCTTGCAAAATTGAATAAAGTAAGGATGCATATTGTGTTTACTTAATATTCGTTAAATTGAAGAATATGATAAATCTATTAAAACAAATTATATTTATAAGACGGGTGTAATAATATAAGAAGGAATAATTACCTAAATCTATTGACGCTGTTGGTATAGAACTATTTGGGTGAGCATGAAATAGCCCAAGACAGTAATTTTGTTGTCTTCGTTGGCAGTTATAGGTCTCGGTACGTTCTTTTTGCAGATAACTTTCCTAAATTGTAAGAAATTTGATTCAATCTTTCTAAATTTCTTCTTTGTCATTGCTGTTAAATGAGGATATCTTACATTAAAAGTACGGCATGTCCTGTTTAGTATTTTGTTACATTCACCATGAATAAAGAACAAATTTAAAATATCAGTGTTTGAATAATTAATCACTTCATTATTCATTTTTATGAAAATACCAAATCTGGATAAACGCAAACCTCGGTGAACTAAATTTCAAATATCATATTTCAAATAACATTTTACATACAAAATTGTAATAACTCAAAAACTATTAAAAATAACCGAAAACAACCCTTATTAGAAAAATATACAGGACGTTCCATTTAAAAATATTGATTTTTACACATTTGAATTTTTTCGGGTTTGTCAACTAATTCTGAGGGCCCTGTATACGGCTGGTTAATTATTGATATACTAATATAAAACCCAATATTTTGACTTTAGTAGACCTAAAAATAGAGGTTCCAACTTCCATCGTTTCTGAAATATAAATTTTAAAAACAGCTATGTTAAATTCTATTTTTCAAAAAATCAAAATATCTCAAAACCATTTATCTTAGATATAACAAATGCCTATTGAAATTCACCGTAAAATTTAAAAATGCAATAAAATACAGGGTATTCTATTTAGAATAACAAAGTTGGTGACTACTTCCGGTATAACTAAAAGTGTTATTGTCTTAAAAATATTTTCATTAAAAAGTCCGTACTGAAAAAATATTTGCACTACATCTATCTATCCTTCTAATGAACTCGTTGCGTGAATAACCCTGTATATGTAAAAAAAACTGCTGGCTCGATTTTAATGAAACTATATATTACTATTATTATTAAAGAAAGGTGAATTTGTGTTTCATTCATTACTTGTATTTTTTTCCACTTCTTGGTGCATTTTGCAGTACACGTACATTTTCTGCTACCATTTGTTGGACCATCATAAAATTATGACCAATTAAGAATGAGTAATTTAACAAAAGTTTCCATAACATTGGTCCTATAACCCAATCATTGTACTCATTTGGGTCGAAAAAAACTAAGCAATCTATGAAATTCTAAAATTAGGTAGTTAAATACGTATTCTATTACATTAAAAAACTTTCTTCAAGTGATATGACCTATGATCCAGAAAAATTGCTAATTTTTACAATTTTTAGTTGTTTAACTCGTCGTTTGTCACTACTAATAAACTAATGTGATTTGTCATGACGTAGAATTTTGCTTACACTAAGTTTTGGTGTTGGAGAAGAAAGAATAACCAGAAAGTAAACGTTCACTGGATTATTCAAAAGTATAATAATAAATAAAATGTTATTAAAACAAGTTTAAACAATAACAAACGCTAATTACGACGACTCTTCTGAAGTTTCCTTTGGTTCAAAACACTGTTGACATACAAATTTGGAATGCTCATTGCATAAGTATTTCAAGCATTTACAGCATTTTTTCTTTTTGTTTTTCTGTTTTTACGGCGAGGACACAATGAGCACATACCGGTTTCTCTCACGCTTGAGTCCGTAAAAGCTCTTTCTTCAATTTCATCAACAAGTTTTTTTATTGAATCTTTTAGTTTCACGAGTAAGTGTGATATTGAGAGCTTTGTTTGAGCATCAGGTTTCATAACTTCCATTGCCAATTGTTTAAAAAAAATCTACGAGGAAGTGTACGTTCTGTATTAACCGAATAAATAATTTGGGAGTTTATACCATCATTATTCAAAAAACCGTAAAATATGATCAAAGGCCATCTGCGCGAAATTCTTGAAACGGTATATCAACGCCACTTTTAGTTGAATTACAGAAAGTAACTATTTTTGGTTTATATTTGTCTCTAGTTTTTGTATCAATTTTGTCGTTAGTATGTTGAGTTGAAAAAAGTAAGACATTTTTATGTTTACGAGGTACATATGATACTAAATCACTTTTTTTTTAAAGCAAACATATTACTGTTTACTGGTCTATCTTTTGTGTTTACAGAAATTGGTGAAATTTTTTGGTTTTTTTTTATAGTTCCAACAATTGTCGTTCTCTTTGTTAACAAATCCAAAGCCATGGGAATTGAGGTGAAGTAATTGTACATAGTTATATTTCTACCAGTGTTCAGTATGTGATTTGCCAGTCTGTTTACTACTCTGTTTACTTTATTATCAAAACTAAATAGCCCACAATTGTTGTCAACTCCCGGACTTGGTAGTTATTCAAACATCTTGCTACAAAATCGTTATAAAGGTACCTAATTGGTGCCAGATTATCAATTGCCTTTCTCTAAATTCTATCATTCACAGCATCAAATTGCAGTGCCTCCAAAAGAATGTAAAAACTGCAACATTATTGCACGGAAACATTTTGGAGATGTACCGTCATCGTCCTATAACTCCTGAACATTGAGATGGACTGATTTTTCACTCCTGCCATATATATGGAAGACCTAATAACGCAATTATCTATGAAGGGTTGATGTCTGGGTAGTCTCTTTCACGTGCATAGTTTTGACGCATTTTTTGAAGATATATAATAGTGTGTAGTTTGTAATGTACAATACAATTTCATCTGGAAAAAACAATTTCTACGAATCAAGTACTGATTTTGCATTTTACACCAGGGCGCTTTACGACAATATTATGTTTGGGTATCCACGCATTTATACAGCGTAGATGTTTTTCCCATAAAGTGGTTTTGTCTTTACCAATAAAAACTGGAACGATGTTTGAAATCGACCCGGTGCACGCCGTTGTTTTATAATGTATAATTATTTGGTCTTCGTCCGAAGACTGTTTAGAATCAGTCAAGTGGTCACTATGCTCAGATGCAGTATCTGAATCTGAATCGTCTAACAGATTCAGATTCAAAGTGTTCTGCAGATTTGGTCAACCATGCAACATATGTAAAAACTTCACGCTTAGTTGCTTTATACAAATTACATTAGTTCAAGAAAATAATAGTATGTAAAAAAATATATATAGCAATAACCATATCTTCTTGCGCATAGTGCGAAATTTTTTCTAAATTTTTTGCACCATAATCCGTTCACGTGACATTTTTTAGATAAACTAATACACCTAAAAAGGATTATATTTCTAAGATACTACATTGTTTTCACACTTACTGATTCAAATTACTTGGCTAATTCTACACACTAAATTTACGTACGTGGTTTGTCGCTTAATGAGGAAAATGCTCACGCGCCAAAGACAACCGTAAGACTGACCTTATAACTTAAAACTAAAGGCAAATTTTTTTGTTTCTAACTTTACTCCCCCCCCCCTTTTGGGTAAGTTATAAACTCAGCTAGACGTAAGGGTAAGACTTGAAAAAACAGTGTTGCAAAATTATTACCATTTTTCTTAAGATTGTGAACAAACGACGGGTTAAATTTAAACTTCTTTAAATAAAAAATATGATTATTTTAATAATTAATGAAATGCAAACTTTTTTTCTAATACCTACTTTTACAACTTATTAAAACCAACCCGGACTTGTTTACAATGGGGAAAAATATCAACCTTTCAATTTAGAATTTTTTAATACTTTGTTGAAACGTAAAATTATTAAGTTTAAATTACGTATCATTTCAATGATATTTGACATCAGTAAATATATATAAAATTTTGTTGTCACAGTGTTTGTCCTCGAACTCCTCTAAAACGGCTCAACCGATTTTAATAAAGTTTTGTATATACAATATGTCCCCCTAAGTTGGAATCATATGAGAAACTTTTTTATTATTAATTTTAGGAAAAAAAGTTATTCTTCATAAAAAGTTTTGCATGTTCTAAAATCTAAAGTACAGTCATCAAATATCAAATTTTTTTAGTCGTATACGAGGTTTGTCAAAAATATGATATTTATTGAATATTTTTGAAAAATAAAAGTTCAACACCCTGTAGAAATAAAAATGACTCACAGCATCGTAAAAGTATATTATAATATTTTAATCAAATTATCAAGTTGCACAACATACCAAAAATGGTTATCATGTGTTTCGTAATCACAAGAGATAAATGTTCATTCAAAATAGAAATATTATTAAAAAATAAAATAACTTTAATTTTTAATGTAAATAGATGTAATTGCACATTTAAACGTAATTTTTATTTTTGATAACATTTTTCGATATTGTTAAATTTAAAGGTACTTTCCTCTTGAGTAAAATTCATATTTTTTGACAAACCTCGTATACGACTGAAAAAAATTAGTATTTGATTACTGTATTTTAGATTTTAAAACATGCAAAGCTTTTTATGAAAAATAACTTTTTTTCCTAAAATTAATAATAAAAAAGTTTTTCATATGATTCCAACTTAGAGGGACATATTGTATATTTGGTAGTTCTGAGAATAGGTTTTTATCTATTTTTTATGCTCATAAGTGCGTGCAATTGTTTAATAAATATTAATAATTGCATAGTAACAGCCGACCCGCAAGCCCTGGCCAATGTGAGCGCTTCCTGCCTTGGCCAATGGGAGCGCTTCCTACCTAAGCCACGCTAACGTTCCTGACGGGAGAAACTGACAAGTCTCCTAAAATCTTAACATATAAAAATGAATGTGTGTGTATTTGTTTGTTCGTCCTCGAACTCCTCCTAAACCGTTAGTTCGATTGGAATGAAAGCTTATACACTTCTTCAGGTCGATTCAGAATAGGTCACGAACGTTTGATTTTCGCAATTGCCTTAGCGGTTTCGGCAGAAATCGCAAAAAAAACGCGAAATTTACCAGTTTTTAGCCGTTTTCTGTTGCACAGTGGGTGTGCATGTTTCTGAGGAGATCAAAATGTACTGCTAACAATTTCTTATTTGCCGTGGAAAAGCGCGGCGGGACAGCTAGTACCTATATAAAAATTCAACAAAACATACTTTAAACTCTTATATTTCTAAATTATTATTTTGTTTTACAAATCTTCACTATCAATTTAAATAGTATTATATTTTTATGCACAGTTGCAAAAACGCGTCTTATTTTAATAAAATACAAACATTTTTTTTCAGGCTAAATATAAATTAATGAGAATTCACGAACGTATTTGCATACAGGGTGGTGGTTTAAAAACGGGTGATGGAGATTTAGCAATGTGTACTGTCTTTTTCAAATTCCTGCTTGCCCTTTCAAGTGACAAAAATGGTTTTGGTATCAAAACGCAGCTAAAATTATTGCGCATAGCGCTCGTTATCAGAATTCAGCTGAATTACACGGTCTTTGTAAAAATTTATCAACAAAAATTAGTAATTTTTGATGTTTATTTATTGTAACCTTTCTATTTCATTTAATTCTAATATCATTCAAAGCTGTTCCTTGGAAATAAAGCTTTTATTTGCTTATTAATGACTTTTCTTTTAGTCTTATTGTCTAAGCGTAGGAATGTTTGTTTAGAAAACCCAATACTATTTTTCTTTCATTAACAAATTTTTGAAAACAACGTGAAATATCAGCTGATTCCTAATACCAAAAGCTATACGGACTAATTTTAGCTTGATTGTGATACCAAAACCATTAACCTGTGACCCGTTTTCAAAACATCACTCTGTATAGTGAGAACGTAACCAATGTTACAGTCGAACAAATTTCTCCTGTCAGGGCGGGATTTGTCTGCGCAGACAAGGCACGCATTCGGATAAAGAAAGACACAAACGACGCACTATTTCGTTAGGTTATCTTTATACTAAATTATTTAAATTAAAAGTATCAAATTATTTATATATTATTTATATTAAATTATCGTCAGTAATTTTATAGCTCCTCTATTCCTGATAATTCAGATTCATCATCGTCATCATCCCAATCATCCCCTAAATCTGTATTTGTTACATTGATGATGAACTTTTCAATAACATTCTCTATTGCAATTTCCTACTTAAAACTCTTCTTCGCATTGTTTAGAACGAGCACAACGCCGTTGCCATTCTTCTTTTGAAAAACTGTTAAAAATTCTTCGCATAAATCACTCACAAGCTTTAAATTAAATGTGACATTTTTTTCGCTACATATTGTTTAAGCGAAGCCCACACAAGTTCAATCGGGTTCAGATCGGGATGATAAGGAGGCAGCCGTAAAATGTTGTGACCTTGTTTTATTGCAATTTCATCAATTGCGTACCTCACGTATTGCGGTTTATGCTGTTTAATCAAATCATACAGATCTGATTTCAACATGTTCTTATTAGTATGAATATTTCTTGTTTCCAGCCATTGCTTCATAGTTTCTTTTCTTGAATTAGTCGTGGGAGCCTTATCAACTTGGACGTTATGGTAAGGTGCATTGTCGATAACGATAACACTTCGTGGTGGTAGGTTTTGTAATAATTTACTCTCAAACCACTTACAATAATTTTCAAAATTCATTTCATCGTGGTAATCACCACTTTTAGACCCAGACTTAAAAATTAAGGATGCTCCATTGATAAAACCATCTTCTCCGCCCGCATGTACAATTATAAGTCGTCCTCCTTTCGATACTGGTTGCTTCAAACCCATATTAGAATTATCATTCCAGCTTTGTGGAGTTGTGTGCGAGGAATGAATGTAGGTTTTGTCCATAAATATTATGGGACGGCCTTCTTCTCGGTAGTTTTTTATCGCCCTTAAATATTTAACTCTTAATCTTTGGATATCTGGTTTCTCCATTAATATTTTTCGATTGGATTGGGTTTTCCTCCATCGAAATCCAATGTTGTGGATAATGTGGGGCAACGATTCCCGACTTCCTTCATATCCAACGGCCTCTTTGAAATTTAATAAAATACTTTTAAGGGTGGGTACGGTACTATTCGTCACGTGCATGTTGTGAATAATTCGTTTCAATATACCCTTGTCGAAATCCTCAATATCTAGTTTTTTCTTTGTTTTGTTGATAGACTTTCGTGGAGACGAAAATTTGGAGCTTTCACCTGTATCTATTTTTTTCTTTTCACAAGCAATTCGATATACAGATCGTTCCGAAACTCCAGTGGATGCAGCAACGCGTTTTTTAACACGTTCGAGAGGAATTGTTACTCCGTTCGTTGCTTCGGCTGTCATAAAAGTCAATACGTTATTAATAATTTCCCGACTTTGGCTTTTTATAGAGTGCCCGCTTAATTTACTTTTAAACTCCATTCCAAAACAAAATTTAATAAACGTGTACAATTTTTTACATGTAGTATGTACTCCGAAGTTATCTAGTTCTGATAAGAACTGTTTTTTTCAAAATGAAAACAATAAATAGGTAACGCAAAAATTAATACAAACGCAAAACAAACAGGTGTATAAATGAGTACGCTAGTGAAGCTCAATTCACAATGACCCCTTCCTCCGAATTATTAACTTAGTCACTGCGCATTCACTCCGCCCTGACACGAGATATGTGTTTTACTGTACTTGTATTTATAATGGAGCAGTGAAAGGTGAGGTAAGAATGCCGAGCGCAGCGCTGTGTATAACATGTACAGTGCGAACGTTTAGTCTGGAATAATTTATACCTATGTATAAGTTCCAGACCGTTTACAACAAAATCCCTTGGAGAGATCAATTTTTGTTTTTGAAGCGCTTATTTCCTAATATTTAAATGAATTTTTATGCCTTTTACTTTTTGCAATAACGTCATCGATATTTGTTTTAAAGAGCACTACTTACTTTTTTTGCAGTCTTGGGTAGATATAAGCGTTCTGAGTTTAGACATCTGTCACTTTTGACATGGACGTCGACAGTTCCTAAAATATTAATTTTTAAACAAAAACAAATACTAATATATTTGACAAGTATTTTTGAAACAAGTAATAAAAATATTCTCCAAGTCATTAGATCAGTTGGTAACAATCATTTACTACAAATAACAAATCATTTTTTCAAGGTAAACGTAAAACAAAAGATACCAACTGATAAAATGACCTAAAATTTTTATTTCTTGTTTTAAAAACTTGTAAAAATCTATAATTTTTGTTTGATTTAAAATTAATATCTCGGAAAAGGTCAATGTTAATATTAAAAATAACACGTTGTTAAACTCAGAATGCTTACGTCTACCCACAACTGCAAAAAAATTATCAATGACATCATTGCAAGAAACAGAAGGGTTAAAAAACGGGTCTGAACTTTAAGAAATATACCCTTTTTAATAACATATTACGTAAAAAGAATTGTAAGAAGCATATTACGCACGACTGCATAAAGCATATTACGAACCGCGTAGCGGCAAGTGCATAACCACAGGATTACGTCATTGTTCTATATTTTTTCTCTGTTTTCATTTTTTAAAGAGTTTTGTTAAAATAATGACTGTGCAAAAAGAACCTTTACTGCACTTGTATAATTTGATCTATTAAAAAATCTTCAATTTTGTAACAAATAAAGATATTAAAAAAATTTTAAATAAAAGTTGCAGCTTAAGATCTTAGGTACAACTTTTGTTGGAAGTTCAATTTAAATTTTTAGATTTTTACTGTGTGAACATGACTTTTGATATTTATTAAGCCAATACTTGTTACGTTTATACAATAAATTGTTAGAAATATTTTTATTATTTACTTTATGACTATAGAAATGCACTTGTGCTTTTCTTGTTTGTGTAAAAATTAAAATTTTTGAGCAATTAAAATATTAAATAAAATCGGTTTGCTAATTACGCTACTCATAAATAATATAGTCTTTTATCACCACATTTTTTTTAATTGTAACTGTAAGTTGTCATTAAAGTTTCTGTATTAAGATTTAAAACTTACTTTGTAAGTTTCGTGTTTTGTGTTATTT
Organism: Abscondita cerata; assembly: GCA_030710515.1. NCBI lineage: Eukaryota > Metazoa > Arthropoda > Insecta > Coleoptera > Lampyridae > Abscondita > Abscondita cerata. The sequence goes on from JALBCR010003225.1 coordinate 52,887, forward strand.
TTATTTCAATATTAAACATTATTGAAATTATAAAAACGCCGGATATGCTTTTTCAATTACTCAAATTAACACCTACATAATCCATATAAAAGCTTTTTATTTTCGTAGGAGGTTAATGGGACTAGTTCACAAAAAAAAGGAATTAATTATGATAGAAGCTGCAGCTGGATGCTTAATCAACAAGATGGATCATTAACGCATTAGTTATTAGCCTCTGCTGCGAACAGCTGCTAATTTTAAAGTTAACCGGAACTCAACGAACTATTTTGTAATATAAGAAAAAGGAAGAAAATTTATACGATGTTCGTTCTTAACTTTTTCCAGACAAATTGTTTATTTCCACCAAATTTCATTGCACAAATTCAGATTCTCATACATTTTTGAAATTTAGTGCAAATTCTATTTATCACGCATTAATGGGTAAAGTTGAATGCTATTGAGGATTGTTAAAGTTGTTCACGTTAGTGCTTTGCAATTGTTGGTTCCATACCACAAAGCAATGATAAAGGTACTTAACAATTACTAATGGATTGAAATGTAAAGTAGCTTCTCTCGGTAACAAGTGAGCCTCTTACAGCTTTCGGATTAATTGCCGTAAATAGGATTTTAAAATTTTCCATTCTTTAATTAACGAGACAAAATAGAGTCTCATTAAGCTATTAAACATTTCCCGCTGTTGAAATTGTATGCCTAATTAAGGTATTAACATGACTTTTTTTTTAATTCAATTAAATATTTTTATTAGAATCATATTGGAGGAAAAGAGATTTGATAATAAAGCATATAGGTATTTATTTAAATATTATATTCACAATAAAGAGGCATCGTTAAACAAATGTGTAATTGTCTGCGTTCTTAGGGACAAGTGTTTTGTAAAATGACTAATACACGTGGTTCAATTTTACGTCAACTTCTAACCCAATTTAACTCGTGACGTTTGTGATATAAAACAATTATCTATAAGGTATTTCAACGCTTTTATCAAAATGGCGTCTGTGGGGCAAACAAACCTTTGTTTTCATTTGAATGTGTGTAATTTCTGTTGATTTTTTGTAGTTTTAGTGGTTGTTTTAATTAAGTTAGTTATAGAATCTGTGAAAGAGTATTTTAACTCAACTTATGTTTAAAATTACAAATAACAGGGATTCTAAAAAACTTAACACTGTCACGATTTCCTCTACTGCCACTGTTCACTACACAACTAAATGCTGGCATTATGGTACATTATAAATCAATTAAACGTTAAACTATATTAAAATCTTATAACTAATCTATCTAATTATACGTAAGTTTGCCCTACATGATCCATTTATAAAGGTCTTTGACAGCTATCTGACAGCGCATTGAAATGCCTTATTCATAATGTTTTGTCAAATAATCTGTCATTTTCTTCAATTTACTCCAAACTATAAATAAGTTTGGACATGTAAACTTTTTCCTGTTGCGTACCTTGAGTCCACACCCATATTCAATTTGATTCATGCAGATGTTTTCGGAAAAGGGTATCATATACAAACAACATTCATGAATAAGTTGTATGTATGTACATAAACTGAAATTTGTTTTATTTAATTATAAATAATTAACAACTCATCAACATTAAACACTGATATTTCTTTCTTTTGTCTCTTCTAAGTAGTTCAAAGCTTAAAAACCATAAACTTGATCTTTACGAAAAAATTCTAGAAGCAGTTTCAATTATTTACTTGCAACAACCATTTTTATCTTAATATTGATTTTCACTTTTTAATTCTTTTTTAACGTGAGATCTTAAATTTTTTCATGAACAGTAGTGTTATATTTTCACTTTTTATATCATCTTTTTCTTTCTACATAAAAATTAATCTTAATTTAAAAATAATTTAAAAATTTTTACCGTTAACAAGTCGATTTTAAAATGTTGCTATCGTCCTTCAGTATGTAATGTCTTTCTTGTATGTAATTGGCGACGTTTCGCAATCCTGAGTTGAGGGTGCCTCCTCGGTCCACTATTTGTTCAAAAATACAAAATTATAATGGTAACAAAACACACAGTGAGCAAACTTAATTAAAAACTAATTGACGATTGTTTTAGATACAACAACTATTAATTATAGTAGCAAAAAAAGAAAAGACAAAAAACGATAAAACAACATTCCATTCCTTTATACGATAGCGCAGCCATATTGACGTAAAAGGTTTTACAACTGCCCGAAGAAGGCAACGGGAAACCTTTTCGTATTTTCCCCATAATAATCCAAGCATGATTGAAAAACCAATATTACGGCCCCCAGTTCCCGGCAGCACATTGATGGGGTATGAAAATTCTTCGAGTAAGTCATGAGAAAGATTGCCACCTGGAATGTCCAAAACATGTTTATGAATAAAAAAGCTCACAATGCATTTAGAGAAATAGAAAGACTCAATATTGACGTCCTGGATGTTAGTAAAATGCAATCGCAAAGCACTAGAAAATGTCAAATTAGTTGCAATTACATGTACTACGCCGGTAATGATGATGCTCGCCATCTAAACAAAGTTATAATAAGGAATTAAAATTAACAAAAAAACAAAAAAATCCATTAAAAACTTCGTACCGATTTCAAACCGAGTGATCTTATTACAACTAGAAATCAAACCAATACCATGTAACATTATTCAGGTGTAAGCTCCAACATGTGATGTCCCTGAATTCTATGAAGACATTCAAAAACCTATAAAACTTATTAAACTTTCTTAGATTACCATATTAATGGGTGATTTTAATGTTAAAGTATGGTTTGGATAAAGCAATGATTAGTGGTGATTACGATTTAGTCAAGAGAAAGGAATCAAATCGACTACATTAACATAAATAGAAGATTCAGAAGTTTAGTGAGAAATGTGTAAACTTTTTTAGGAGCGTACATTAATACAAACCAATCTTTTAGTTGCGTCACTTAAACTGAAGCTAAAAAACTGCAACAAACATCAGTTGGAAACTCGAAAACTTCTTGACTCGATGGTAAAAACCAATGTTAAAAAAAACTTAAAGTAAAATTTAACAACATAAACAGGTTTTTAAATCCAGACGACATATACTCCACATAAAATCAAATCAAAGTAGTAGTAAATAAAGTTAGCAAAAATAAACTAAAAGCCAACAAGCAATTTAAGTAAAATCTTGAATAAGATAGGATATTCTACAACTAATAGATCTTATACAATAATACAAACACAAAGATAATAAAAAACATCGTGAAATACACAACAAAATAAAGACCAAAACTAGCAAAACAAAAAAGATAAAAGACACGATACGTATAAGAAGGTTAAACAAGCAGATGCAGATTCAGGTATGGATATTGCACGGGTGAGGCAGGTACTTAATCAAAGATGCAGCGATGTTAATATAGATGTCTTCGCATGTTTCATTGATTATGAGAAGACATTCGTTTCTGTTTAAAATGATAAATTAATAAACATTCTTTGTAAGTTGGGATTAGACCAACGAGATATGTTAACACGTTCGCTGCGTTACGGGGCATATATGTCCCGTACCGCATCTACTTAGTTGGCGATGCCAAGTTTTATAAACCTTCCCTACGTGCGAAGCTTATAACTTTGTTATTATTACAAAAATTTCAATGGTATTTTTTTAGGGGATCTAGTGGGGTTCAAGCTTACTAAATATTCATTAAAAATGTACGGGGCTTATATGACCCGTATCGCACTATTTGTTGATTTTCATTTATTTGGCGATACGGGACAAATATATCCCGTACAGACTTGCCGTGACATGTTTAAAATCGCATCTGCATGTGACGGCATTAGACTTTGCATTACTTCTTCAGTCTTATATCATTACTCGTTTGTGTTGTACCATGTTTTCTAAAAGAACACATAAAATTGTGCAAGCCGCTAGGGCAATACAGAGTGATTCAGAATCAACGGAATCCGAATGTTACTCTGACGATTCAGTGCGTGATAAAAATTTTATTCCTTCCGATTCTTCGGATGATAACACCGAAAGTGATCAGGATGAAATTAATTCGAAAGATGAAGTCAATCAAGTTGAAAATGAAAACGATTGGGCGGAGCAGACAAAAGAGTGGGCACGTGCAACGTCTTCAAATATTTTGATGTTTGAAATTTCGAATAACGTCGATAAATACATTTTTCCCGAGGGTGCCATTACTCCATTAGATTTTTATAAACTTTTGTAACAGATGAAATTGTTGATATTATAGTGGAAGAAACAAATAAATTTGCTTCCCAAATAATTCAAACAAGTAAGTTTACTAAAGGTTCTAGAATGAAAAATTGGAAACCCACTACAGCAAATGAAATATTTTCATTATTTTCTGTCATTTTGCCATGGGTTTAGTTCACCTTCCAGAGATAAATCTTTACTGGTCAAAAGATTTACTTTACAGCAATACATTTGTTTCGAAGATTATGCCAAGAGACAAATTTTATTATTGTTAAAATGCTTACATTTTGCTGACAATCTAGAAGATACTAAAGAAGATAAATTGTTTAAAATAAGACCTATCTTGGAACCAATGTTAAAAAGTTTTAAAACATATCTTCAACCCGGAGAAAACATTGTGATTGATGAAAGCGTTATACCTTGGAAAGGACGACTTAGCTTTAGACAGTACATAAACAATAAAACCCACCCTTATGGCATTAAGCTGTATAAATTATGTACTGTAGGAGGATATGTTCTCAATTTGAGAATTTATACCGGAAAGGGAACAGACATTACTGCTGGAAAAGGACACGCACAAGCCGTAGTCACTACCCTTATGCAAAACTATGTAAATTCTGGACATACCTTATACTGCGACAACTATTATACAAGTATTGATTTAGCTAGATACCTGTTAGCCAAAAACACAAGAATATGTGGTACTGTAAGATCTAATAGAAAAGGATTGCCAGAAAACGTCGTAAAAAAGAAACTAAGGAAGGGTGAAGTTATTGGAGAACAAAAGTACAATATTAAAGTGATAAAATGGTTGGACAAGCGTCCTGTTTTAATGTTATCCACTAAAGAAGATCACGATGACTTGCTTGTAGAAACAGGAAAACCCGAAAAATGAGCCAATTAAAAAACCAAAATGTGTAAATGATTACAATGCCGCAAAGAAAGGAGTAGATTATAGGTAAACAACAAAATTTAAAATACTATAAATAATTTCTTTATTATTTTTAGCGATCAAATGGGATCATACTACAATGTTTTGAGAAAAACGAAAAATGGTATAGAAAAGTAGTCTTTAGTTTAATTTTTGATTCTTGTGTCATCAATGCCTGGAAGTTGTATAACTACAAAGCTGAAAATAAGATGTCAATGTTAAATTTCAGAGATGCATTATGTAAGGCTTTACTGGTTAATGTACCACCAAGACCAAGAACCCCAAAACGAATTCACACACTGACGGAAGGTGGCCCTGATACTAAAAAAAGACGAAAATGCAAAGGATGTTATCAAATACTAAGGAAGTCGATGAGCAGTAGAGAAGCTGATAATAAAGTGAAAAAAGTTTTTACGTATTGCGCAGAATGCGATGGAACCCCTTACTATTGTTTAACCTGCTTTAATGAAGTCCATGAAAAGAAAGTCGAAAATGTATAATACTATTACACCGTCCTATAAAATTTTATATTTTATTAGAGTACCTATTAGTTTATTTTCTTAATATAACATTAGTAAGTGTTTTTACGTATTTTAAATAAACGAAATTTATGTATTTCTTTTCAATTCTCTTTTTCAATTTGCAAATTTTCAAACACCAAAATTTTAAAAGTGTGTCAACGAAACTACAGGCGATCGCGAATATATTATCCTTACATATATTTTTGTGACATACTTACAAATTTGTTTCGTTTTAAAATGCCCAAAAAACACAATTTTATAAAAATTACACAGGAGTATACTGGTCATATTTGCCCCGTACCGCAACATATAAAAGTTACAGACGGGACACATTTGCCCCGTACCGCTAAATAAGAAAGTCAATAAAAATTCTTTCCGCAGTAAACGTGTTAATAATTGCAAAATTATATTGAAACCAGAGCGCTGCTGTCAGAATAGACAACAAGTTGTCAGAGAAAATACAAATTTGAAAATGTCCTGGCTTAAAAATCTTTGCCAATGGTCATGGCTACTGATCGCTAAAGTTTTACAAGAGCAAGGCACTTGAAGAAGAAGAAGAATATGTTTAACAAAATTGCGAAATGACGAAGAAATCATCAGCGCGACATATTTTGAAGAGTGTTTTGCTGCACTTCAAAAATTAATCGTAAGTATGTAGTACTTTATTTTGTAATTGCGGAAATACTTTACATTGTAATTCCTCTATCCCCCAAGATGTTGTGATGTCACCCTGCACTAAACCTCCAGTTTCACCAAATGTGAAAGAGTTAATTTTGAACAATTATAGCATTGATTGAAAATTTTTGAAAGATTGACTACGCGTACAAACAAAATGTGCCATAAAATTGCCACGACATGTAATACCTAATAAATAACAGTAATTAATTTCAAACACAAACTCCGATTCAAATACGACGCGACAGTCACGAAGCAACTAAACAACTATGGTTATATTGACAAAAAAACATGTACATTTTAGGGCAATTTTTGGAACTTTTTATATGCGTTGAGTGTCTTCACAAATTTTTCAATCGTCGGTTATAGAGTGAAAGGTTTCTAGAAACGTTTCATATTGCGTAACAGTTGCTGCAAGTACGTATAAACGTGTAAGCCCTAAACGCCAAACAGAAAATATTTGCTTTCTATTATACAGAGTGGAAAAAAAGTCTGGAAACGCTCAATTATCTCACAAATGGGTAGTACGAATTGTACAACATGTACAACATTTTGAATAAGTATATTTTGGGATACGAAGGTTCCAGATTTGATATCTGCAATGTTGCCAGATTTAATTACTTGAATTCTGTTTTGCACGGACAGTTTTATTTAATTTAAGACCTTTCTGACTTTATCAAATATTGAGTGTTATATTATGGTTAAACTTGTATTAAAGGGGACATTCCAATAATGATACAATATACGGAGTGATCTATTTAAAAAACCAAATAATATCAGAAAAACAGTAAATCCGGCAACATTGCAGATGTCAAATCTGGAATCTTCGTATCCCAAAATATACTTATCCAAAATGTTGTACAATTTGTACTACCCATTTGTGAGATAATTGAGCGTTTCCAGACTTTTGTTCCACTCCGTATAACGATTTGATAATACAACTAGTAGGGATGAATTCAGAAACTTCCACAACCAAAGTATTTTAACTTTCTATAAATAACGAACAATTTACCATACGAATAAATAAATAGATATCACAATTAAAATGATTCTGGCAATTGTTGATTATCACATAAACCTGTTAAAAATTTAAAAAAAAAATACAAAATTTTTACCTAGCACAACCCTGGTTCTTCACTGCCTGGACTTTATAACGACACCACTTCCTTAAATTATATAACCAATAATAAAATTTTTTTTTGGTTTTAAATATACACTAATAGGCAAAAACTTAAAGAAACCTTAAGTAAAAGAAGTTTATAAAAACCAGAAATTGCAGTTTTTACATGTTGGTAAATAAACTGTATATCCCAAGTTCTTATACTAGAAAGGGTAGATTTCAAAAAATAAGCTTAAACGATAAACAAGTTAAAATTATATAGAACGGGGATGTTATTAAATTATAGTCCAAGTAAACAGACATTAAACTTCTGAGCTTTATAAAAGTCACTCTGGATTTAGAACTACCAAAAAACACACCAAATAAATAAAGTTTACTAAGCCCAAATTAAGTGTAATAGAAGCTGAACTATTTATTGAGAGTTAAAACTTAAGAATTATATGTATAAGGTTTTACAAAAAAATGTGAAGAAATGACTGACAAAGTAGGAGTAAACTTGGTAATAACTTTAACGGTTGTGGTATGACCGAATAAAAACAAAATTGAAAAATCTTGAGAAACAATAAAGGAGAAATCAAAAGTGACTTATCATAAAACCAAAAACCATAAACAACGACCAAAAACGAATCTAAATCTTGTATATACAACATCGGTTGGGTTAGAAAGCTTATTGTTGATTAACGACTATATTCAACTAGAGCTTTAGAAAGAAATTCTCAAATTGATGCCATATACAGAGACTTTTCAAAAGCTTTTGATAGTCTTAATCATCTAATTTTAAAACATAAACTTGTTAATAGTTATTTAACAAGCGAGTGTGTTAATAAATGCGATTAACTACCGTTGACCGTACTTTGTAATTTTAATAAAATTATAATTTAATAATTTTGGTGAAAATATGCTATTGTGAACAAACCTTTAGGAAGTACTGTATTGTGAACTCACCACAATTTTTTAATTATATAACATAACCTAACTTAATTGTTTCTACTTTTTTGTGAGCTTTGCTTTTGTTCATTCTTTACCTTTTCGTCTTTTGTATTGCTATTTGTCAACAATATTTTAATTAATGTCACTAAGTTGATGGAGAATTGGGATACTCAATTCCAATTGCGTAGAAATACACTAGTTTTCATCACAGCAGAACAAAATGTATTACTAAGTAAATGCCAACAGTTAACTGTAAAGACTTTTGGGCGCCATCTAAGCGATGGTTTTAATGCTTAAAACAACACGTGAGTCGATAAAGCCACGTGTCCATTTTAACACGAGATGTCGCAAGACACACATTTTACTTAAAATGTATTACATTTTTTTGTGCTTAATCAAAACAATGATGCACCTATAAACACCACACCAGAAGTGGTTGACAATGTTTAATAAATCGTGCCCGAAACAATCCCAACTACATCTCTACGTTGCCTGTAAACAAGTTGAACTTTTGGTAATGACTTGTCACATCATACCAAACAAAGATATTCATTTATATTTCTACTGTGTAGAAACGGTCCACCAACTTATTGAAACAGGATTGATTATCTTGCATGTGTTCAATAGTGGCAATAGTTTTTGCAACATTTTTATCGGAGACATATTAGATTAAGATTCTTTAATGATGAAACATAGTTTCACCTGAATTGTTTTGTTATGTCACACAACATGCGCATGTAAAGTTTATAAAAAATCATTTTGATAGTATTTTTGCTCGATTTTTGTAAACCAAAAAAAAATTTCAACCAATTTAGAGTTATGGCTATAATAAAACCTTTAAGTTTCAACAAAATTGAAAAAGAATAACACAACAGAAAATATAAGAGTAACTGTTACTCGTTTGTTCGTTTATATCACAATTTTGTCTTATTAATAATTTTAATTTGTGGTTGTAATAGACAATCTAGATTTTAATGAAGAATGTTAATTTAAATATAAAGATCAAGATTTATTTGGCTACTAATACTTTATAGCCTTAAAAAAGATCAGCCCAACTAAACGAAACGTCGGCATTTAAAGTACATAGAGTCATAATTTGACCTTTTGATTCTACTCTTACCAGAAGGTCCCACAAGTTTTGGAAAAAGAAAATAAACATTAACATTCAGCAGGAGTTTAAGTTTAATAAAAATATTTATATATTTGTATAGTTATTGTTATTAATTATAAAAATCTCCTTAAAAGCTGGTATAAACAATGGAAGTAATATGACCAAAAAAATTAGAACTTGATTGGTTCCTCTGTTGCTGCCCATAAATATAAGTTTATTGAAATGAAGTGGTTAGTAAAGTTAATTAGTACACACAATTGGGCAAGCAGATTACCATGACTAGTGTGGATAGCAAACATTGAGAATTATTTTGTTGATTTTTTCCAAAAACTTGATTATTTTTCCCAGATTGTAATATTAAAAGTAATCCTCCGACAGAAGGTCCAAAGATGATCGTCACCACGTAATACATTCATATCCAAACGGAGTAATAAAACTGATAATGAAAATAACAATCCAAATGAAAAACAGATTAACATAATTTTAAATTAATTTGAAACCTACTCATTAATTTCTAATTGTAGTTGTCAACTTCCAAACCATTTTTAACTAATGCACGCACGACAGCGTACGTTTAACCGCAGCAAGCAAAATAAAATTAAATGGCCGAAACTTTGCACAGGATCAAAGCCCTTACTACGATCAAAACAGTTAAAAAAAAACATTTCTGCGTGTATATAGGATGCGACGGAAATCTTGTTACAAGAAAAAAAAACAATTTTTTCGAGTATAAAGGCTGCCCAGTAATAGTTGAAGCTTATCATACTGCAATTATTTTTTTATTCAAAAAAGTTTTTTGATCGATTTTTTCACTATCTACAAGGATACCGGTTACTATTACAAGTTAATATATTCGGTAAAATGGTCGACTCTAAATTTGGTAAGGTACAAAATGGGCTGGAAAAGAAAAGCCTTCTTATAGTCTCTTAAGACTATTTGTGTTTTTGTACCTTAAAGAATCACTCGGAGGAGAACGATTTAAATTCTTAGAAGAAACGAACTCACTTCTAGTACATGCAACGTTTTGCATCTCAGAAGTAGTGATGTTTTATGGCAATAGTTTACTAAAAAACATGGCACATTGTTTATCAAAACACGTAAAATTTTACGAGCCCTTAAAAACTGCATAACATGGTCAAAATATCAAATCAAATGAAAGTTTGTCTTTTATTTTAAATTAACAAATGATTTGGTTTACATCATAGTAAGCAAATATACAGGTAAACTATTAATTAATTACTATTGTTTTCTTCTTCTTTTCTCTGACCATCTTCTTCTTTCCATCACTTCTTTCATCTATTCGGCCACTCTCCCTTTTCCCCAAGTAGTGTCCTCTTCCCTCTTTCATTCCAATTTAGCTCTCCGCTTTGTTCCGTTAAGTGTTCTATATTTTCTCACCCTTTCCCATACATTTAGCATTAATTTTCGTCTTTCCTTCTCCAATATTTGTTCTCGTTCTTCTCACTTTTCATTCTAAATTTTGCTATTGTTTTCTTTTCCCCTATAGGTACTTTTTCCCTTGGTCAGGTACTTTCAAACTCCATCTACTATGTTGTTATATCTTTTATTTTATTCTTGCCCTTGTCTCCTACATCTGGCTATTCCTATCTCTTAATAATACGTCTGCTTCCATCTTTTTTCTTTCTTGTTTTAACCTTCTTATATTATCTCTTGCATACCTTCCCGTTTAATAATATGCCTTTTTTTCTTCTTGCCCGTGTTTTACTTTTTGCTCCTTTACTTAGTTCCAACATTCGTATACCAGTTTATTATCGTCTCTGTTCTCCATCTTATCCTCAAATCGCAACGCTCTTTTCTTTGTCTGTATTCTTATCTTCTTCATTTTTAACTCTTTCTTTTATTATATAGCCTAGTCACAGAGTAAATAATACGCTACAATCAGAAGTAAATTCCTCGCGGCTTTTCTGATGTTTTGAGGTTAGTTGCTTTTAACGGTAAATTGATTACTAGGATAAGTGGAAGTTTCGCTTCTGAAGCGTAGTGTATTATATATTCTGTGTCCTGGTGTCTCCATATCAAATCTTAGTCACCAGAATATTCTCAACAATGAATTTTCGACAATTCCTTCCATTCTCTCTATCCCCAGTTCTCCGCTCCGTACATCATTACACTTTTACTAATTTTTTGAACAGTCACATTCTGTTCCTCATGGCACCTTGTAAATCAAAATACGTATAATTTAATGAGCACTTAAAAACTGTATAACATAGTCAAACTATTAAATACACAAACTTTTGAAAGATTGCTGTTTTACGATACAGAGTACTTGTGTTTCATTAATGTTTATATTTGGTTCATATTGAATGAAAAAGTTATTTTTCCGTCGACCGTGCATTTATGACATACATTAAGGTAAACAAAATCGTTCATTAATGACTCCTATTAATGAACGATTTTCTATTAATGAACGATTTGGGTATAGGCAACTAAGCATACATGTGTATATCTAAAGTTGTCATTTTATCTGTCAATTAATTACAATATGAAAATGTAAATAAAAAGTCTGTCATAATTTGTAGCAAAGCAAATTTTACTAATAACGAATCAACATTAATTTACAGTTGTAATAAATCTTCAATTTGTTCGCACACACTTTGAGACATTTTTGTACTGTATACAACATTCCGATGATAACACTTAATAACATTTAACGATGTTTAGCTCATCTATTTTACAAACTATTGCCTCACACAGTTCTTCAATATTGTTTACTTATTGTTCAAAAGTTAAATTCAGCAGGGTTGTAAAAGAAAATAAAAATTATAAAAAAGGAATGGCCCGATAAACATTCCGACTCCTAAAAATATCTTTTGAGGTGTAGTAGAACCAATTTAAGAAAATGTTTTTTTTTATAAACCCTACATGAGCATGTTGTGTGAAATAACATTAAGGTGAAATCAATCCTCATCGTTAAAGAATCTTAGTCTGGAAATAGCGATATGAATGAAAATCTTTGTTTGGTATGATGTGACAAGTCATTATCAAAAGTTCAATTTGTTTACAGCAACGTAGAGATGTACTTGGGCTTTTTGTATCATTTATCAAACATTGTCAACCATTTCTGGTTCGGTCTTTGTAGGTGCATCACTATTTTGAATGAGCACCAATCCGTTTTCACAAAAAAGATTTATACACTTTGTTTTGCTGTGATCAAAACTATTGTATTTTGACGCAACAATTGAAATTTAGTACCTTAATTCTCCATCAACTTATTGACCTTAATTAAAATACTGTTGTCAAATAGCCATACAAAAGACGAAAAGGCAAAGAATAATGAAATACAAAGCTCACAAAAAAGTAGAAACAATGAAGTTAGGTTACGTTATACAATTGAAAAGTTGTGGTGAGTTCACAAAACGGTACTTTCTAAAGGTGCGTTCACAATAGCATATATTTTCTAAAATAATTAAATTAAAATTTTATTAAAAATACAAAGTACGTTCGACGGAAAAGTTGTTTAACTAACTCTTGAATTAAACGGAGATTAACAATCTCAAACATTAACGCGCTCGCTTCGCTCACGCGTTAAAATATCTCAATTGTTAATCGCGCTTATTAATACACTTGTTTGTTAAATAACTATTAAACAATAAAATTTTTTTATTTTGAATTAAAATATGGAAATAAAAATATTAATTTTTGAATAGAATTTGTCGGAAGATGACTTTTAATTTATTTTAAAGTCGAAACCGGTCACAATATATTAAATATAAGTATTGGATGACAATTATTTTTTTGTTTATATAATACATACCAATACATTTTAATGAATCCATCATTTGTTTATAAAATATGGATTATTTAGATTTATAATAAACTAACAGTGATACCGGCATGTTGTAAGGAACAAACAAACAGACAGACAGACAATCACCTATACTGATGTAGATGTTCTATTCAAATCGTTGATTTAAGATAATTAAAGTTTATGATTTCTAAAAAACGACCTATAATTATTTAACCTTCCTCTTACCGCGTTATTTTTTGTCTTTAACTACCGCATGGGCTACAAACGTACCCCACGTCTTTTTGCATACTATCAGAACGAAACTAGTATAGAACTCTTTTAAATGACATTGAAAATGTTTAAACGTTAAATACAAGCAGATTATGGTAGAAAATATTAATGTTTATTTGCAACTCTTACAAAATATTTGTTTTTCTGAATGTTCGTTACATATAAATTTTTTACATTGAATGCACAATTGCCTTGATTTCCGGTCTCTTGTTCTGCTACATAAAATGACACCTACCACTAGTAGATGTACTGGGCGTTTCATTTTGCTTGGATTGCTGGACGTTTGGAATTACATGTTCTATGCACTGTTTGACGAATGCCGACAACCTTGTGCCAGTAACATACCTTTCGATTGCATATTCCTTTACCAAATCTCTGCCTAGCGAAAGAAGAAATATTTTGCGAGCATCAACCTTCCGTTTTTTTTATGGATACTTTGTTTGCCACGGTACAAATGCATTTATGGCTCCAATATCTAAAAGATGTCCAAAAATTACCATGGGCCACATATTACAAATTTTATAGCACTGTATTGCTTTGCTATTTTGTCCGTGGTATCCACAGCTCCTTTCGTATTGTTATAAAGTAATATAATATCCGGTTTGTTCTTTGACTCTTCTCCAGATACCGAATAATCACAATGTTCAGTGGACAGCACGAATACTGCTTTATTTTTATCCCGGACGTATGATACCAGCGTGTAAAATTCAGTAAATCCAAACATGCTGAATGTATTGGTTTGTACGGTTTTAGAAGAAATTGGTTTGGAATATAAGCTTTATTTGATCTAAGGGTACCACAAAGGCTAAATTTTTTTTCTATAAGTTTCTGAGCCAGTGATAGGCTTGTGAAAAAATTATCTGTTGTTATCCCATAACCAGGCTGTAAACAGTTAACTAGATCAAGGGTAACTCTTTCGCCTTGAGTTTTCTCAGGTTTTTCCTAGTTTTTCGTAAATAGACCTGCATATTGGCAGTATAACCGTTAGCAGCACCTGCAAAGGCCCAAATTTTAATTCCATATTTATCGGGTTTACTTTTCATGTAAACCCTAGACGAAGAACGACCTCGAAACCTAACTAATTGTATATCAACAGTTAGATGAGCTCCAGGATTATAAGCTCTTTTACAGCACTTTACAAACAATTTAAATATGAATCTGATTGGGGCGAGTTTGTCATTTTTCTTTCTTTCATCCTTTGTTGTAAAGTTGTCAAATCGAATAAAAGCTGTTAAAGTTTGAAATCATGTGCGAGACATTACTCCTGGCGCTATTGGACAAACATATGCTGTATCTGTACCCCACAGCATCTCTACGGGTTCGTGAGAAGCTTGTAGAGCACCTAAAATGTATTAACTTGCATAATACTGAACTTACTACGATTTATGTTTTATTAGTTTACCTAGAGAAATCACTAATACTATATACGCACGAATCTCCATTGAATTTGTAGTCTTCCAGAACCGAATTTTTAAAGGATTCTTCCTGTTCCACTGATTTGTCAACTGTTTAGCTTTCTTGTTGGTCTCTATAACTATAATATTGATCATTTCGTCGGAAAAAAGTAACCTAAATGCTTCTGCTTCCGTAGTAAATTGTGAACCATACTGCGTTAATCCTAGCGGTGTTTTTATCACATTTATTGCAGTTCTACGAGATTGTTTTTTGACAAGAAACTTATTCCATACTGTCCCATCCTTGGTCTGATAAACTGAATTAGTTTCAGAAAAATTTACTCTCGTGGGATTTTCTTCTTCGATGTCCAAAAGGTCGTCAATTTCGTGTACCGTTTCAATTTCGTCATCATTAAATTCCTCCATTGTATTCAGATTTTCCGCTTCTTCATCAAAATTTACATCATCGTCGTTGTATAAAAACAGTCGTAATCTGTGAGATTGTTAGGATCGCTTACTTTTATCAACATATCCCGCTTTTGAGAGCACATGCTTCTCATCAGTAACACAACTGAACTGAACTAGTCTCGACTTGCAAATTTATGCTTTGCGCACGTGCATTTGATGACGCAAAACTTGCACATATAAACTTTAGTATAACTTAAAATTTAGACACACTAAAACATTGAACACTGAATCTTACAAAAGGTTTGATTATGTTAATTAATTAACAGAAAGTGGATTTCAAAGGAGCGCTTTTACCCTTTTTGAAATAATTTTTTTTTTTATTAGAAATTATTTTTCCTTTATGATTTTTCTGAAATATGTTTTATTACAATCAAAATAATACGATTTCGTCGATTTACAGAAAAAGTCTTCAAAATATGCTTTGTACCTAAGCTTCTATTTCATATATTTAAATGTATAAAGCATTTCAGGATTTACTACGTAAAAATGCTATCAGATAGAGTTTAGAGAAAACATTATTTTGTATGTTTTGTTCATAGTTTTGTTTTGTTTTTTTATTTTAATCAAAAAATTACATTTAAAATCTTCCTCTCGAAGTAAATTTTATTCAAATGTTCATATCTTTTTCTAGAACTCAAATAATGTTGCAGACCATAAGAAAACAATCAAACTCGCTTACTAATTGGCAAGTTTGAGGCAACATGATGAGTAGTTTTTATAGATTTACTTAAGCAAAAAACTAGAAAGCAAATTAAATTGCAAAAGTAATTCACGAATTAAAAATGGCTAAATTATATTGTGGTCCAATTATTTTAACGTACAAATTTTGTTTTATTTTTGGAACTACGTACGAGGATATATTGAAAAATTCTTAGCCTACTATAGAACCAAACAAAATTTCAATGTCAAAATATTTTATTACTCAACATATTCTCCTCTTAATTGGATACATTTATTACAGCGAACCTGCAACGTCTCTAGACCTTTAACAAAAAAATGTTTCTTTTTGCTCTGCAAACCAGACCTCCACAGCTTCTATTACCTTCTTGTTGGAAGAAAATGTACGACCTTTTAAATTTTTTTTCAGTTGAGGAAGAGGTGATAGTCGGACGGAGCCAAATCGGGTGAATAAGGGGGTGTTCTAGTAATTCAAACCCTAAATCACGAATTTTTGCATGGCAACATGAGATTTGTGTGCAGGGGCGTTGTCCTGCAAAAACAAAACACCTTTGGATAGCTTTCCGCGTCTTTTCTCTTTAATATTTTCTCGTAGAGTGGTCAGTAATGTCGAATAGTAATCTCCAGTTATTGTTCTACCCTTATCCAAAAATCAATCATGATTACTCCATGGCAATCCCAAAAACTGAAGCAAGAACTTTTCCAGCAGATTTTTGGACACGAAACTTCTTAGGTCTTGGAGAACCAGAGTGTCGCCATTCCATCGATTGTTGCTTTGTTTCTGGATCGTAGAAATGTACCCAAGTCTCATCCATAGTAACAATTCGGTTTAAGAAGTCTACATCGTTTTCAAATCGAGCACAGATCGAACGCGATGCTTCTACCCTTGCACGCTTTTGGTCAACATTCAAACATTTGGGGATCCATTTTGCAGCAATTTTTCTCATGTCCAAATTGACGTGAACCATATGATGAACGCGTTCGTATGAAATATTCAGTGCTTCAGATATCCGTTTTAGCCCAATTCGACGGTCTGATAAAATCATGTCATGAACTGCATCGATATTTTCGGGGACTGACACAGAAACTGGCCTTCCCAATCGGTCATCATCTTCAATGGAAAATTTACCTCTTTTGAAGCTTGCATTCCAATTTTTGACGGTCGCATACGAAGGACATTGATCACCAAGGGTATTAAGCATATAAATCTGCTTACCTCTTAACCCTTTTAAATACAGGTACTTGATGATGGCTCGATACTCCAATTTTTCGATTTTCACAATTTCGGTGGACATCTTTTTCATTTAATTTATTGCGTGACTCTGGTTTACTTTTTTGACGTCAAACTTTACACTGACACTTCTAATAAGTTATTGTTCGTTGCTATGGTAACGCAATATTTTGTTTATGCAAGCAACTGGTCTAGGCTAACTAGATGTCAATACATCCTCGTAAGCAGAAATTCGTATTGTTTCATTTACGAAGTAGTCTTGCGTACATTACAAACTTTTATTGTTAATTAAAAATTTTAAAACTTGAATTACGTTTAAACATAGTATGTAGATACGAGGACGTAATACAATGAATGTGTTGTATTTTTTTAATTACAAAACTGGATAACAAATCTGAAAAATTTTCAATTAGTTTGTGGCACTCTCCAGAGATGTGTTAAATTAGTCGTTTAACTCCAAAAGAAACGGTAAATATATGGAACAGAAATATAGTCAACTCCTTGGGGACACGTACATTGGCCATTATGAACAACTACTTACAATCAGACCATGACATAAAAATTTTTGCATTACCACAAACAATTGATTATATAAATATGTCTAATAAAAACAACAATTTTCTAATATTTCATTTTAAACTACCTTACTAACAAATTTAAAGAAAATTCCGATGCAATGAATGTAAAACGCCCGTTTTGAAACGGCGATAACAGTCCCTTACCTCTGTAATAATCCGTATATCCCTAACCTAATGTGTTTTAAGTTAAATGTACCTTGATTAAAGAGATTGGTATTCTAGGTTGCCAAGCTTGTAAAATAAGTAACAGTCGCGTTTACTACCATATAAACGTAAGAGAAAACATGATAACGTTGCAACATCAAAGATTTCAAAGTGCGACTTCATTTAACAATCATTTCCACCTTGTGCTTTTTCGTCTAAGTAATTGAGTACAACGTGTTCACAAAAGAAAAAAGTAAAAAAGAGGAGATAAAACATCTAATTCACAACTTTTTTATGCCAAGTAAACGTAGAAGTGCATTAAAGCCTAGAATTTTTTTTCAACTTAAGTAAAATTTAGATGATTTTTGGTTTAATAATAATATTAAATAAAAAATTGTTTAGATTTCTAACAATGCAGATGTATAAATATTTATAAAATCCGTAAGTCACGACAGCAGCCAAAAAATTATTAAAGCTTCAACCTCAATGCAAATTACCTAAGTTACATGTACGAATGTAATTATTTTGCTATGAATTTTAAAATTTTATGCAAACAATTTTAATACAAAAAAAAATTGTTTTTAAATGTTATCTCTTACAGAAAGAAATAAAGGTCAAAGTAGAAACAATTACACAAGAAATTAAATTCCAAATTATGTTCAAATATGTTTATTGTTGAATGTAAGCTTTTACTTTACTGTTTGATGATTTCCTTGATTTCGGATTATTTTGAAATCATAAATACCTTAACGGCTTAATTTGTAACATACAAGAGTAGTAAAAAGAAGTTTTTTATTTTATATAAATATGACAACGAAGTCGTCATTTGTCCGTTTCTTCATTAAAGATAGGTAAGTAAGCTAAATCTCCGTTAACCGCTAAATTTTCATTGCATCAGATTTGACGGGGAAATGTTAATAGACTCTTTCAGTTTGCCAGACAAATATAATGTTAGTGTGTATATCTATAAGATGACTATGTATGAATAAGATACACAATGCGCGCGCCTCATGATTTAGTGATTTAAAAACTCTCATGTTGGCACTGTTGCCACTATTAGCAGCTCTTGCTGTCGCCTACTGATATTCTGAGCTTTGAATGACTGTCAAATCATTCGTCAACTATTTTGAGGTTACGACACGTGTGTTTATTTTAAAAGCAACGCTAGAAAAAAAAAAGAGAAACGAAAGTATTGTGACACGGGTAAGACTCAAAGCAGCTTAAGGATTTCAATAAAGGTTAGATAATTCAAACGAATTGATACAAAATATTTCTTTTCTAAGGTTAAGTTGTATGACGGTTTTGTGGTTTTGACATAAGTAACCTTGTTGTTGCCTCCAACAGCAACAGGTAAGCGACCAATACCGAGACAGCTGTAACAACATGCGCGTACAGCTCCGGTAAAATTGAAGTAGAGATTGGAAAAACATCTCGGCAATATTAAGTAGTCCCAGTGGTTCTCCAAGACTTGGTAAATGTATAACAGCTTGGGATAACGCTAAACAAAGTCTAATCAACTGCAATCTGCTTACAAAAAAGAAAGACAACAATGGAAAGACATTTCTAAACGTGTTGTAGAGGAAATTAAATTTTTAGCGTCAAGAAAGAAATAATAATATTTTGTTGGGATTAATTCAATTGTTGTTAAAATTTGACCCCAATTTTTTAACACATTTAAATATTATTACTGCGGAAGTTGGTGAAAGATTCATTTCGTAAGTCATCAGACGCAAAATGAATTTATTTAACTGATGTCATTATGCATTCCTAAAGACCATGTTAAAGAAACTCAGCGAGCTAAATATTTTGCTTCATGTTGGACTACACTCCTGATTTGTCACTCTAGGAGCAAATGTTTATATCTATACCATACATTTTAGAAAATGAAACCCTAAACAAAAGACAGATTTATAGATTTTGTAAAGTGGAAGAATAAAACATGTTTGAATGAAAAATTCTGGAGAAGTTAAAACATTTAACCATTGATGTACAAAATATGGGGACAATCATACGACAATTGTTCCAATATGAGGAAAAATTATTACATCGTGAAAGCCAGCAAGTGAAGTTAATAGTAAGACATTTTACATATCTTGTGCAGTTTATAGCAAAAATTGGCATTGGATGACGTCTTCAAGTGTGTTTTCTATCATATTTTTGGGATGTTACAAAAAACTATTCACGTTTGCATTTGGTTCTACAAAATGAGACGAATCAGTGATCATTAAAACCGAATCATAAACATATTTGCGCAACTAGATGGATAGACAGTAGATTGACTGTACCAAAGTTTTTGATATGAAATTGCAAATGTACGAAACGCATTAGAAACAATATCCGAGTCTGATGAATTTGATAATGACTGTAAATATGAAGCAAAAATTCAAGTTTTACAAATAGAGTATTACTAATTTTTAGTTCTGCTTTGGGCATGGATACAAGATGCGTTTCAAAAGTAATGCAATAATTTTTTTTTAACACTAGAACGACCGCTCCGGTCAATTTGACCGTTCGTGGACTTTAACTTGCCAATTCACAATTATTGAAGTAGGAACATTTTCATCTTGTGACTTTTATTAATTTGGTGTATATTCACTTTCTATAAGATATTCACTTTTTAAAATTTAAATTAATATAAATTTTGTTATTTTACCTAAAATTACCACAGCGGTCAATTTAACCTTTTAGTATAATTTACGTTATTTGTAGAATCTGTTTGTGAAATATCAAATGTAATCACTTATATATATTTTATTATTTGTAATAACAGTTTTTACAAACTTTTATCAGTCAATGTTACGCATTCGTGTCTTATTGTAGTTCTTCGGATTACATCGGCAATAGCAGAACGGTTGTTGCATGATGCAATAAAGCATCAACGATTAGTCATAAATTGTTCGTTGAATAGTGTGCATACATCTGTCAACAAGTTCTGTCGTTTATTGTTATGTGAATAATGTCTGAACTGTGGTCTTCACGTGGTCTTACACCACAACAAGCTTTAGATTATTTAGCCGAATTGAAAGCCCTTTCGGAATGCGATTCGGATCAGAAAGTGAAAAACAATCTGACGTCGAAACCACGAATTCGGGTGTAGTGAAACGGAAGTTCTAAACAAATGACTGCTTCTAGTACGCTTTGCCAGAATAGCAGCAGTGAAGAAGACGAAAACGTTGGCAACCGGTCTACAATAGGAAGCAGTAGCGACGAAAGCGATTCTGTTGAAAATTCTTCTATTGTCGTGGGAGATAGTAGCGCCCAAAGCTATGTTGTTGTTACTCCTTGCAAACGATGCCGGAAGCTAACAGAAAAATTAACTCTAAAATTTGTTGTTTTTACCGATTGGTATTAAGCATAGCTCTAAAAGTGGTGTTGTATGGGAAGTTATAAAACCCAATGAATCTTCAACTGGACGAACACCTCAAAGAAATATAATTCATAAAAAACCTGGACCAACACCTTATGCAAAAGGTATGTGTCAAAAGATTTAGCAATAACTTCATTTAGACTCTTTATTGATGATTATATCGTAAAACATATACAAAAGTGTACTGAAACTGAGGCTAGATTGCGATTGAGAGACAATAACTGGATATTGTCTTTAGAAGAACTTGATGCGTTTTTGCTATAGTTATAGCACGAGTGCTTACGGTGCTCGAGCATTAGAGTTGAACAGCTTATGGTCTAATGTATGGGGTCCACCATTTTTCGAGAAGTTATGTCGCGGAACAAGTTTGCGAAATATTAAAATTTTTAAGATTTGATATTCGATCATCGAGAACACAGCGTATTCAAACAGACAAATTTGCGTTAGCTTCAGAGGTATGGAACAAATTTATCGCAAACTGCAAAGATTGTTATATTCCGGGACCCAACATAACCATAGATGAACAGCTCTTTCAACAAAGGCCAGATGTAGGTTTACCCAGTACATGGCAAATAAACCTGATAAATTTGGGATAAAAATTCTGGTTAGCAGTTGATACCGAATCAAAGTATTTATTGAATGGCTTCCTTATCTAGGGAAAGATGATGTGCGCCCTATCGACCAATCTCTTTCCGAATACGTGGTAATGAAGCTAATGGAACCTTACCTAAATCAAGGTAGAAACGTAACAACAGACAATTTCTTTACAAGTTTCAGTTTGGCTAAAAGGTACTACTAGAAAAGAAAACTACCATAGTGGGAACAGTCAATAAAGCACGCAAAGAAATTCCCTCAATTATAAAAACAAGAAAATGCAGTTACATTCCACTTCTATTCTAAAAGCTGAAGAAAGCATTCTTACGAATTATCAAGCCAAAGTAGGTAAAAACGTCGTTATTCTGAGTACATATTTCATCCAACGGTGCACATCGATGATGGTGCCAAGAAAAAGCCTGAAACTGTTTTATATTATAATGAAAGCAAATTTGGAGTTGATGTACTAGATCAAATGGCACGTAAATACTCAACAAAAGCAGGCTCGCGAAGATGGCCAGTTCAGGTCTTTTATAACATCCTGGACATGGCAATAATAAATTCGTGGATAATTTACAAAGAAGTAACCGTGCTAAATTAAAAAGGAGGGACTACATGTTCAAATTAGCAAGGAACTGCAGAAATGTATAGAAAATCAGAGACGGTAAAATTAATGTTGGCGGAAGAAACGAGAACGTTTCGCGTAAAAGACATCAATGTCAAATTAATCTGTAAGGGTAATAAAACTGTGGAACAATGTTCATGTTGCCAAAAGTATGTTTGTGGAAAGTGTGCAGGAGCAATTACAAAAACAGTGACTTGTGATAATTGTTCAAAATAATTGTTTATTTGAATGTAATTATTTTGTATTGCAGTTTTATTACAATTATAATCTATATTAAATGAAAATATGTAAGTGAAAATGCAGTTTTGAAAGTAAATAAGTATACCACAAGGATATCATGTTGTTGCAATTAGAAAAACAAAAACAAAATGATAGTTTTATATAACGGTCAAAATGACCGAGCGTGGATGTTTTAGGTATTTGAATTTGTCGGTAGTTCTAGTGTTAAAGTAATTTATTGAACAAATTTGCACAAACTTTTGAAATTCTTCAAAGTACTGTCCTTGGGACTTTACACATTTTTTCCAGCGATTCTGCCATGACCGGTACGCACCCTGAAATGCGTCTTTGGAAACGTCTCGCAAAGCCTTCTTTACGGCTAATTGGATCTCTTTTATGAAAGAAAAACGGATTCTTTTCAGGGCTGCCTTAATCCGAGGAAACAAAAAAAGTCTGCTATACGTCAGAACTATAAGGAGGATAGGGCAGCGTTGGCATCTTGTGTTTGGTCAGGAACTCGCGGACTCTTAGCGCGTTGTGGCAAGGCGCGTTGTCGTGATAGAGTTGTCAAGTAGCGGAGATATCTTTTCGTGTCCTGACAATTCTTCTTTGGAGTCTTTCCAGCACATCCACGTAGTAGACAGCGTTAACTGTCTGTCATTAAAAAAAAACTACTTACGGACCACTTCTTTTGCTGTCGAAAAAGACATGAGCATTGTTTTCACTTTGGATTAGCTTATTTTTGCCTTTTTGGGCTTGGGGACTGGTCGGTGTCTACTCAAAGCTTTGAAGTTTTGTTTCTGGACCCAGGTTTTATTACCAGTGATGACGTTGTCCAAATAATCAGGTTCAATTTTTCCGTGACATGGTCGGCGCGCGAAGTTTACAATAACTCTCGTCTTGCCACTTTCACAGTTTGGGAGCACTGAGACAGGTTTCGCGGCAAAACTAAGCACTCATGAACGGTTTTCATCGATTTATTCGATGTTTTCTTTATTAAAGGTTAATTAAAATTGAGTTCATATATAACGCTATGGAAAACTCTCAAAAATGCAAGTCAACAATGATTATTAAAATTGTAAAATAAATATTGTCGCTAAGGCGTAAAACGTTTAGTCAGGCATTTTTATTCAATTTTTGTCTTTTGAAACATTACAATGAGATGTAGAACGTAACTAAATTATGATTTGTTTTAAAACTGTTTGTTTTGCTCATTAAACCATGACATATTTAATGTTATTAGACTTATTATTTTCCTGCTGATACAAGAATATCAAAACAAAATTTATTAATTTATGATTTTGATTTGATTTAATATGACATTTACTATGCATATGCTGTGTTTTTATATTGTTTTATGATTTATTATTTTATTTGTATAAATGTATGTATTATATTATATTGTATTTTGTGTTTTTTTTCTATGTTTCTACTAACGTTTCGAGAAAGGAAGTCATTTGACAATTTGGTTATAATATATCACATAAAAGACTGGAATATAATAAAGACATCTTGTTGCAATCTTTTATTTGATTTTGTTAAAATTTTGATTTATTAACATTTTTGTGTGTTACGCCTTGCGATTTGTGTGTTATTTGTGTATGTTATTCAATGTAATTTTCTGGTTTTCTTTATTATAAGCAGCCTATGCAGGAATTAAATATTAAAAGCCAAACTTTATTAACTTTACATTGTTTACTTTATGATAGTGTTTAATTGTTGTTAAGCAAAAGAACGAAGCTTTGGCTAATTACAATGATTACAAGTGCATTACTGCAATTATTTTCAATGTTTTGTAAAGATTGCTTGTAAATAAATTACACCATCTAACATAAAAGATTTATCGAATTGATCGACATACTTTTGAATGACATATTTCGATTTATGTAATATAATATATAGGGTGATTTACGTAGCCCATCGGTGAAAAGTGTCGACTTTTTCAAATTCCATCAATATGAAATTTGGTATATGGCCATACTCGACTACCTTAAGTGTAACTAAAATATTTTCAAAATGGCGACACTACTAAGGACGTATATTAAACACACACATCGGGAGTTAGTTTTGAAGATCAAAAACGTAAAAACTTAAAAGGATTTAAATGATACAATGACATAATCATTCTGATTGAGTAAAACTCTGTTTCGACAAAGACTGAGAACTAATTTGATAAGAATCAAAAAGTAATAACCTTACAAATTAATCTTTGACTTGACTTTAGATATTTAACGAGTATATAGAGTTATTCATTATAAATGTCCCAGCCCTTATCATAGTTATTATTGCATACACAAAAAATTTTTTTATATAAAAGTTGTGTGGTTATAAACTAATTTTATTATAACGTTAACAAAATAGAATGGCATTGCGTAGAATAGGGAACACAAAAAATAATTCGTATTTTTAAATTACACACCTTCTATATTATTAAATTTTTGAAAAGGTTTTTTTTCTTTGATTTCAAAAATATACCATACCCCTATCCCTTGTGTTACACCGTTCTTAAGTTATTAAAGGATAAATATAATAAATTAAACTCATTTAAAAAAACTAATTTTTGCTAAAAGCTCCTAAAATACGCACGCCACTGTACTTTTGTTAAGGTTTAATAAAATTAGTTAATACCCACACAACTGTTATTTAAAAAATTTTTTGTATATGCATAACAACTATGATAAGAGAGCAACACAACTTAAGCAATACTGGAG
>JALBCR010003226.1:0-88042 GCA_030710515.1 Abscondita cerata
TCATTGTACTTCGTTCGGTTATATTGCTTATTTCATTCTTGATTATACTACTTTCTTATGCACTATACCTTATACACATTCTTTTTACTTTATTACTCAAACCAACCGCCTTCTTGTACAGTTGTATACCGCACTTAAGTATACACCTCTGATGAGCTCATAATAAGAGCGAAATGCGTATCAGGTGTTCTCTCGTTGCGTGTATGCTACTATACAAAAAATACTTGGCTTGTTATCCACACGCGTGTTTAAGCATTTAAAGTTATCGCTCCTGATAACGAGTTAACTGTTGGCATTTCTTAGTTTATACTATTATTCCGTGTTCTTTATACACGAGATGTCGCAAGACATGCATTTCGCTTTTATTATTTTCCTTGGTACATGAAGTTGTTTTAGACATTTTCATATTATTCCTCTATCTACCGTATATCAAAGGTTGCCTTTAAATATAGAAAAGTTAACTGTAATTCTTTACACGTATCAATCTTCATTTCTATGATGTTCTAACATATGAATATTGTTATTCTTTATTATTTTCGTCTACAACTTATAGACCGGCAGGTAATTATACTGATTTTGCAACATCACTTTATACCGTATGTACCTCTTTACATATACAAAGTAGGTATGGTTCAGAATATACTTCAAAAGCGTATTTGTTGGCGGTTCTACGTGATATAACGTTTCCAAATCACTTTTCTTTGCTTTATCCAATCTACCTTTTCCATACATTAAAATATGAAACAAACATTTGTCGACAATTTATTGACAGACGGAGACTACAACGAAATTTTTCTTCAAAAACACTTAAATTAAAAAAAGCTAAGATAAAAATTTTATTTTAGTCTCAAACAGTCTGTCAATATATTGTCGACAAGTTCTTGTTGCATATTTTAATGTCTGCACAACGGTGGATTGGTAAAACAAAGAAAAGCTTTTAAGTCATGTTACAAAATCAGTCATTATCTGCCGAACTATTATAACTAGTAGTTCACAAGCATATGGCTATGTAATTTTTACACTTTGAATAACTTTCTTTTCTGTATGGGGTTGCCATAAACAACCCGCATCAAGAAATACATGTGTCCTAAAAATGCGGAATATAAACAAACAAATGTACATAAACCATTCCAGCAACACCAACCAGAAATTCGCTGACCATACAAGAATTCATACTTTCAGTAAGCATGCTGATTCAAACAATGACCTAATAAACGAGTACACGGTACAGTACAGCACCCAGTAAGTTACAATTACGACAAACGTACACACGAGCAATGTACAGTAACTATAATCAGAAATCTTCGTTCAATTCTCATTCGTCAAGTTTTGGACATATCTATCTCCATCCGTCAATGTACTGTTATGAATGTTATCGCTTTGTTTTTCTTTCCGCGATTCACACCGCCCAGCCATATCGTATTACACCATTAAGTAATTATTTTTTAACAGGTACAGTTTTTATAACTCTGATAAGTACACACAATATTACACGTTATAATTTATATCAATTCGCATTCCATGAAAGTCAACAACTACATGACTACGCTTTTATAGTTGTAAAATAACATTCTAGAAGATAGTCGAATATTCATCATTCTATTACTCTTAGCAGAATATCGCGATTATAGTGTCGTGATGGATATCGATTCAGAATTGATTATATTTTATCAAAGATGGCTGCGGGCTGTAATACCGAAATAATGTTACCACAGGACGGAACAACGCAATAATTTAAAAATAGATTTTTTAAAGTTTTTAATATTTTATTTGTATAAATATTACTAGGATATACTGTTGGTTGTTTGAATTAATCTTTAATTTTAAATTGAGTGTTAGGTGTGAAAATAACAGGAAACTAAAATATTATAATAATGTAACACGTATCGCCACCTATCGGCAACTTCGGGAAGTTCATATGCAAATATAGAATCATCTGGGCCTTATACATTCCGGGGAGATGATGTATTTCTGCTATGATGTATTCCGAGTAATAAACCGCACAAAAACCACCGTTAATATTTATCTCTCTCAAAGATTAAAACCAGTGTATATCAACCCATATGACGCCACAGTCGCTGCAACATCTACAAACGCCATCACCTTTGCAACTTTCGCAAACGCCACAAGAGCTACTTCAGAGTATACACCAATTAAAGACCCACTTGTGTCCCAAAATAGCTGTCCCCGATCGAACGCACACACGCATACAAGTACCAAAGCACCTCTCACGCAGCTTATCACGTCCAGTTTTGACGTCTTAATACAGTCAAATACAGTATATGCATCGCACCAATTCACCTCTGAAGTAAACAACACGGTGTTACGGTTTTTCGTCGTGTCAGCGATTTAAGTAACGTTCACAAATAAGCAGATAACGGATTTTATTTTTAAAAGGACAATTTTATAATTTTAGTTTGTCACATTAATTTGACATCTAACTATTTACGTACTGTTGCCTAACTACGACAAACATAAAAATATCTACCTAACAATACTTCGCAAATAAACGGCGGGATCTTCAACACACGGCAGCATCTTAAGCACCACGCACAGTAGCATTTGAAGCAGCAACAACAAACCCCAAACACGGCAGCATCCGCGGTAGCGCCAGCAAGTGCGCCCCACACAAACAACAAAACTCAAGGAAGAACAATTTTTTTAATTTACTAATTTTGGCATAGTATATTTTAGAGTACCAAACTTTACAACAATGTAAATTATCAATATCAATACGTATTTAAACGTGGGAAACAAATGGCCGATCGTCTCTAATTTTGGCAACCCGCGTACTTTTAAGTACTAACGTATTGTACCCCCGTTAAGATCGACATTGAGAACACTACAAATAATGTTATTTTTTTGCAGTTTACTTACCTGTGCATTAATATATTATTGATGTCTCTTCTTACATTTATTTAATGTTGTTCTTCCGTTTTTCAATCTTTTGTTAGTATGAACTCAAGATATTACCTTAAATCTTCCTTACATTTTCCATATCTAATTTTTTTACTGTTCTTACTAAGGTCACCATACTCTAGCTGAGATCTGCTTCGTCTTAATTGTCACTTAATTATCCCCATAGCTCATTGTGTTGAAATAACAGTCTCAAATTGGTAATGGGGTCACAGATGTGGAGGACACCTCTTGTTGCCTGCAGAGTTGGATGGAAGAAATTCATTCGCCCACGCGCGTTTGTTTATATTCCGCATTTTTAAGAAATATGTATTTCTTTTTGCGAGTAATTGTGGGTTGCTGATGGCAACCCCATACCTGTATATTGATAAAATTATATTATTTTTCCAATCTTTAGGGATAGTTTTTTGTTCCCATGTCGTTTTATGTATTCTTAGTAACCATTCTTTTTCCTTGTTTTGCTATGTATTTGATTATTTCTTGATCTATCTTATCTATACTACAAATTTATCCGTTTTTATTTTCATTACTGTCCAATCTGTTTTCTTTTGCTATTTCATCTATCTCCTCTCCCATTTTCTCTTCTCCTCCATCTCTTTCTTCTTAATTTTTTGGTTTACTTCTTTAAATTTGTTTGCATAAAAATTTCAATTCATTATCTTTGTTTTAATTGTTCCAAAATCTTACCAGTTTTCCGTTTTTACTTCTCCTGCCATATTTTCAGCTATGTTTTTTTTTCATCATATAGTTTCTTCTTTCCTTTTCTGGTTTAGTTTTTAGGTATCTCTTTCAGGTTTCATTTGTTCTTTTATAGCGTCTCGTTATACCAGTTTGTTTTCTTTAAGTTATTATTATGTCTTCCCATTCCACATATATTTCTGCTGTTTTATTATAAATTATTTCATTCATCTTTTTCTAGATGTAGTTCTTCTTCATGTTCTATTTTTAAAATTCTTTATCAGTTTCTGTTTGATATCTCTTCATAAATTCTTCTAGTTTTATATTATGTATATTTATTTTTTTATAATTTACTCTTTTTGTCAGTCTACTACTATTTCAGCCATGATTAGCCTCAGCTATGTTTTTAATTTTGCTTCTATTTATTTCTTTACTTTTTCTATCTTTCCTTCCATATTTATTCTCTATAATACTTTTAGTATTTCTTTCTTCAGCTACATACATATATTTGTCTTCTTTGTTTTAGCTCTACAACGTGTCTTAGTTAATTAAATGATTTATTTGACAGAAATGTGTTTTCTTTTCTTGATTTCCATACATTGTTATAGTTCCCCTCCTTTATGTTTATCATTTCCGATCATTGCGTTCCAGTCACTTGTTATGATTATTTGTTCATTTTTTCTCTGATTCTATAGGAGTGTCGTTTACACATTAGAGTAAATAGAACCCCAATACTTTTCTTCTGTTATTCCTTTTGTTGGCTCAGGAATTTGTATTGTACATATTAACTTTCCCATTTAGTTCTAATTCTATTTCCATATAATACTTGGGTTTATTCGTGTATATTTACTAATTATTTTATTCAATTCTTTGAATTTTTATTATTTATATTTTCCTTCCCTGTTCTCTTGTTCCGCCTGTACTTCTGAATAATAGAGACTGTAATTATTTGGTATATATTGCTTTTCCTTTCTTTCCCACTTTGCTAATTCCCATTATTTCAATGACAAATTTTTGCTTATCAGAGATGTTATGTTCCATGTACATATTATTAATTTTGCTTACTTTTCCTTTTGTTTCTATCTTCTTTTTCTTCTCGTTAAATTTTTCTTGACTTTCCTCGTGTTATGTTTTGTTCGATTTTTTTTCATTAAATTTCCATCGCATTGGTAATCTTCAATTGTGTTTCTCTCAAATTCTCGTCATTTGTATATTCCGGAGATCTACTGGCTCAAAGTTTGTCCTTTATTTGTTGGTTCATTTTCATTTCCTTTTGTTTCTGTTTTATTCGTATTTTTGCTTTCTGTTATTTTTGTTTCCATTGTTTATATTAGTCTCTTCTTTTCTTTCAACATCAATTTCTATGACCCCGTTTACAATCAGTTTATTATATCTGATTGTAGTTAGATTTCCTTTGCTCTTGTTATTTTCATGTATTTTACCAACTTTCTCCCCTGGTGTTGCATCTCTCTTGAGAACTCTCTCTCATTATAAACCTTTTTGTTGTTTTTTGCTTCCTTTAAAATTGCCATTTTCTTTTGATTTTTATTTATATTCTATCATTATAGGTCTCACTTTTCCATATACTTTTTATCAAACCTTGTCAGGTCTATTACATTTTGGACCATGTTTGGTCCTGTGTCTATGATTCTTACTTTTTCGTACAGTTATAGGTCTTCCTCTTTTTTATTTTCTCTATTGCATCTATAATAATTTTTCCACCACTTCCTCTATCGTCTGCTATTGTTCTATTAGTTTCTGTTTTATGCCTAGTTTCCTCTTTTTTTGAAGATTGTTTCACGATTATATCCCAAATTGTTTACTTTTGGTTTATAAATTTTAAAGTTCAAAACTATAGATTTTAATTTTCACCCTCGATGGTATCTTCGGCATTCGTCAATATAATTCTGTAGCTCATCCAATGTGGTTTAGCATCATTTACAAATATTTATGGTTTATAAGTAGGTAGTACTTTTCCTTAAAATAAACTTGGTCCTCATAAATCAAATTCTAGTTAATCTAATAAAATTTACTTCCTAAACCTTTAAAAATCACGTTTTAGATCTCATTTTAACCAGCAAAAGCTTAAATAAATATGAAATGTGCCATTTTTTAGAAAATTTTGCACCAATACAAAGTCTGTACAATTGCAAACAAACACCGAGAATCACTCGATACTTGTTTTGTCCTTTCAGGACTCTTCAAGAGTGAGAAAACTCTAGTATTGTAAACTGCTGTTTTGTTTATATTATCTATATTGTATTTCGTTTAACGAAATAAATGCCTTTATCTTATCTTAATTAACTTTTACTGTTGTATTGAATTTTTAGAGTATGTTCAAAAGTTAGTGTTTATCTTTAATATTGATGACCGTCATTTGCAAACCCAAAATAACTTGATAACGTTGGGGTCGTACAGAGATAAAAAAACATATTTATACAATAAAACAACAAAAAGAGAAAAGCGTGTAATTATTAAATGTTCGCTGAACTCACTCCTTATTAATTTTATAACCAATACATGTGGAGATGTAAATGTGTTGCAGTACTGGGTTTAAATTAAATTGGGCGCGCAATTGTAAGAACGAAATTTTTGTAATTGGATTGTTATTAAGTTTTGTCTAATTCTCAATTTCAGGGATAATCCATCTCTTTTTAATTCTACTTTTTCTTTGTGTACGTATATTGATTATTTCTAATACATGGTGTCCCCAATTGGCTGGAGCAAAATAACAAAAAAAATGTTATTGAGGTTAGTTTAGTAGTCTTTAAAAGTGGTTTTGGTTTATAAATATCTACTTTTATTGTAAATGAGAACCATATAGTAAGGGTTGAGATTATTAAACAGCATTAACAGACACTTAACCACAAACTCTAAGATGTCATGATTTATTCAAAGAAACAAAAACTTTATTCTATTGTGTTTTTTGTGTACAACTGGCTAAATATTTTAATTGTAATAACTATTAGCAGAAATACATCATCTCCTCGGAATGTATAACGAGATACAAGCAGTAGATTCTCTATATGTTAGTGTTTCCTTCAGTCACCGATAGATGGCGTTATGCGTTGGCACGACGGAACAACGCAATAATTTAAAATAGATTTTTAAAGTTTTTAATATTTCTTTTGTATAAATATTACTAGGATATACTATTCAGTTTGTTTGATTGATCTTTAATTTTAAATTGAGTGTTAGGTGTGAAAATATTATAATAATGTAATACGTATCGCCACCTATCGGCAACTTCGGAAGTTCATATGCAAATATAGAATCATTTGGGCGTTATGCATTCCAGGGAAGATGATGTATTTCTGCTATTAGATTATGTTATCCTGTATATTTAGGAAAACTGAGAAATTTCATCGCTTATTAAGAAAGAAAAAGTTATATTCTCTTCAAAATCAGCACATAAACTACTATAACAACCCAATGACATTTTTAACCCATTTGATCCCAGGCAATTTTTTTTAAATTATTACGTTCTTAAGTGAACTAGTAAGCGTTCTATGTCGAAATAAAAAAAAAATGTTTTTGGATTGGACAAAAAACAGGTGTACTCAATTGGATACAATGAGATCATACCTACGTTTTAACGTCTGACTTTAGTCAGATGAAAAAAAAAAAGTATATTGCACAAAAATTATTTAATGTAGCGTGCTTTGCTTGCACTACAAACCAAAAAAATATACAATATACAAATTTTACGTTCAATACATAGCGTTGTTTTGCACTTGATACACCCCCACCTGACTTTTTGATGACACTGTTTGCATCTTAGCTGTTTATCTAGTTTTCCTGAAAATGTCCATTACCCTCCGTCACGAAACTTTGTGGAATACTTCTGGGTCTTCGCATTACACTATTATTTTCAAAACTTCGCAGATAAGGTCTTGACATCTCTATAATAAAATTTAGAAGATCTAATTTCTTCTCTCCGTTAGTCAATAAATGCAGTCTCCAAGCATTGACTACAGATACATTTAACATATGAGTCCAAAGCGGCCACCACCATTTTTGTTCACTGCTTGATCCTGAAGATCAACGCCACCCATTCTAGCATTATAGGCAGCAAACAGCATCGGTTGTGGCACATCAACTTTTTCTTTATTTTCCTTAGACCACCGCTTTACTTTTCCGAATGGTTCAAAGCTGTCATAATTAGTTGCTATTGTAACAATGTTATTATCCCTCCATCTGACTAACAATTGTAAACTTTCCACATCGTACTGATATTTAAAAAAACACGCGTTTTTGTTTCTGCTTCTTTTGGTAAAGGGCAATTTTAGTTCTATTGTTACAAACTGCCCCAATCGCACGATATCCTAATTAGCTTACTTATTTTATTAGAGAGTAACTAGTAAAATCATTATCGAAGAAAAAGATATGATCGCTTGCATAAACCACTTGCTTCTAATAATTCTACACAATTCTAAATCCTAGTGGTAAATCAGGTTTGTTTTGATTTTGTTTGGCACCACAGTAAGTGCCAAACTGGTAGCAATACACAGTGGAGCTGCAAAGCATCCAATCTTTGTACCCGAATCGCACCAGTTTACCACGGATAAATTGTTTTGACAAATTATGACCAAAATATTTCACCATGGTCTCGTCAATGGATAGCTTCTCATGTTTTTATTCAGTTGCTTCATCAAAGGACGCACCTTTGTCATTTTGTCGGTCTTGTCAATTTTTTCATTGTTACACAAGTGAAAATATTTTTCAAATCGTGGTACTTATTTCGACTGACACTATTGGCCACAATAGAGAATTAATATCTTCATCTAGACACTAATACAATCTTTCGGGTGGCAAATGGTGATAGCCGCTAAACAAAAGAAATCCTATGAAAGATTCTAATTTCATTACACGATACAACTAAGACGTAATTGTTTTTTGTAATGAATATTTGTTAGTTTCTTGAACCAAATATGATATCACTTGGTCGTCGAAGAACTTTTGAAATCATTCAACAGGACTTAAACCATTTAATTGTGTTTTTACTTCGTTTTTGCGATCTATGTAACCCAATGTTCCTTCCATGCTAATGTCAGTTACATGTTTAGTCCATTTGGGTTATCCTTCCCAATTTTCCTTTTTTGGTCTGACCATTAGTACTTAAAAAACCTCGCCAAGGGTATGTTGTCGTCAGAATCATATTCAGAGTCATTTGCAAAAACTTCAATTTTGCCAGGAACATCTGATTGAATGTTGTCTTCGTCAATGTCGCCCAAATCTATTTCGTAATCAGGGCTCGGAGGAATAATGGTTTAGCTTGCGGTTCCATTGCCAATCATACATCGACGGAAATATAATAATTGTAATAATGAACTATACGGTATGACAACACAATTATTACTGATGGCTTAGAGCGCAGCAAAATACTAACTAGTATGATTTCTACTTATAATAGGTACAAGGAATTCAAACGACCCAGAAAGCATGACTGAAGCTAGAGAATGTTTTATTCTTGCGTTATACGGTTACAGCGGCGTAAAAAGTATACGTACGTGTTTCAGGAAGTCAGCATTTAAAAATTATTGCATCCTGCCGCCGATAGAAGCAGCACGACAACATTTCTTCCGAACCTACCATCAGAAAAAAAGGCAGAAACGGGCTAAACAAAAAAAACTTGCTAAAACTAATGTCTTGCATAAAGACAGTGATGAAAACGAAGAGAGGAAGACAGTACTTCAGCTAAGAAAAAATCTTATTGTGGATAACTTGGAAGAGCTTTCTATACGTGGGATTTGGTTCAATTCTGAAAACCAAAACCCGGTCCATCAGGGATAGCAAAGACAGGAACAGTACATCACGTGTAGATTAGGCCTACTGGGAATTCCGGCAAAAACGCGCCAGGAACGTTGTGGTAGTGTGGAAACGCGTGTTATAGTAAACTTTGCGGCGCTCATACGCCGAAACAAGGTTTTAACTTAAATTATATGAACTATTTTCTAGTTTAATTTATTACCTAACTATTTTGACCGTAAAGTGTGTTGGCGAGAAAATATCGTCAAAAACTGTTTTGGGGCACAATGTTTTCAATATGGCGGCGGTTTCTGAAAAATAGTATATTTTACGAATATTAAATACTATTTGTTCTACAAAATGAGAATAAAATAATAAAAAAAATTTGAATTTTAAATTGTTGCTGACATTTTTGTCATATCTCATTTGCCTATTGAGTTTTTCAAATTTGGCAAATAAAAACTGTTAAATTATGTATTTGTTTTTTCAAATGGCAGCTACTATTTCCGATGATAGAAATGGATGTATAATTATATTTTAGGGCCAGTTTAAACTATGACACATGTCTTGACAATATGATGGTGCTGATCAGAAAATTAAATGTAGAATTAAGATATTGTATTAAAATAGTGCCATCCATTTAAAAAAACGAAGATGGCGACAATTTCCGGTACATCCTAAAGTAGCACGTGTTTGAAAATATTTTAGTTAAACCTGGAGTAGTCGATTATGGTAAAATTCCAAATTTCATATTGATAGAAATTCGGGAAGTCAATAACTTTTAACCGACGGGCTACGTGAATCACCTATGTTTTAAAATATACAACGTATTTAGGATAAGAACTATGGGGATCTTGTAAAAGTTGGTTAATTGTTAATTTATGGTCTGTGTAGAACTCCAATGTGCCTGGTTTTGAGATAATGGAAAAAATTGAAATTTTTGATATTTGTTTTATTTTTTACTTTATTATATTAAAAAACATTCTCTTCCAATTTTTGATACAATGTTTCGTTTTTAGCCACCATCATCAGCTTTATTTTTCAATAAGCAAAAAATATAGATTTTTGTTGTATTCAAATTTTCTGGTTGATTCTGATTTCATATTTTTGGTATGTTTCAGATAAGAAAATTCATATCCAGTGTAAAACTTCGAAAACCTACGATTAAAATTAATACTAAATACAAACATTAGGTAGCTGTAAAATTATTATAAAATTATGTTTTGTAGTTTTCTAATGCCTGTTGCGAATAAAATAATTCATAAGTATACGAAATTGAAGGTTATTGGTTTATGCAAGTACACAATTCTGGAGTTGTCTGAAAATACTTATCAGATATTTTCTGAAATATGCAATGGCACTTATGCAAAACATGATTTTATAATAATTTTATGGTGTTACATTTAGTGTCTAGTATTAGTTTTAAGTGTAGGTTTTGCTGTTTTAATTTTCTCATCTGAAATATATCTAAAAATATAAAATGTGATATATCGTTGAATTTAGAATCAAGGAGACAATTTAAATACGGTTAAAATAATTTTTTTCGCTATTAAAAAAACAAAGTTGATGATGTTGCTAAAAAACAAACATTGTATCAAAATTTGGATAACGCCATTAAGTAGATCTAGAAAAGTGGCAATGAAAATGTGCTGTTCTTTTCAAAAAGTCAGAAAAAATAAAAACTGAGATCAGACGTTTCTATTTTTTTATTAAATATCTCAAAAACTAAAAGAGATAGGTATTCAAATTCTACAAAACCATAAATACAACCCCTTTTATTTAACCAACCTTAAATCTCTTACCGTTTGTGAGATCCCAGTAGTGGGAATCCTTATCATAGAATCGTTATTAGGATTAAAAAGTGTAGTTTGCCACAATGTAATCAAAACAACAAAGATTTTGTGTGAATAAGTCTAGGTCCTTTAAATTTCTAGTGACTACTCATTTCATTTTTGTTAAACACATATTTTTGGGATAAATATTTTTTGAGAACGTCTTTCTAAAATTTTGTAAGCATGATTTTTTAGAGCCGAAGAAGTGTAAATAGAAAAGTATCTTCTATTTTTAACTTTGTTGTGGTTGTGTAACCCTACGGGGTTTTTAACTTTCTTCACACTGTACAGGAATTCATATGATTTAAAAACAACTTACATGGATTCGTAAAATCGGTGTAATAAATACTCCCATCTTCATCTAATTCGTAAACAAACCCATAGGGCATAATATATACGATACAAAATAATGTCATCAACAATACATCTTCATAGCATTTTCCCTTCTGCAAAATCTTGGCTTGGTTGTTCGGACTGTATTCTTCAAATAAATTACTCGATCTAGAAAATCAGTTTTACATTTTATTCAATTACTTGAGTAATAATTACCAACTAACACAAGAACTGTAGCACAAGCGTTTATGCAGTGCAAAAATTCGCCAACTGGAAGAAATATCATCCCGTCCACATTCACCCAAATCGATTTGCCGTCCCAAGCTCCGCGAGCAAGGGATGATAAAAAATAATTACGCAAGAAAAAATCTATCACAGCAATCGCTACAAAAAGTATTAAATTTAACTTAGACATACATTAAAATTTACCGGACAAGTA
Organism: Abscondita cerata; assembly: GCA_030710515.1. Classification (NCBI taxonomy): domain Eukaryota; kingdom Metazoa; phylum Arthropoda; class Insecta; order Coleoptera; family Lampyridae; genus Abscondita; species Abscondita cerata. Next base: position 11,947 of record JALBCR010003226.1, read on the forward strand.
AACGTAAAAAGAACATTTCGTGTTCATTTTGAACAATACGATGAAACATACAAAATTGCCAGCCAAGCCGACAAACAAATTCCAGGCGTTATGATCGAATACACAAGAGATCCTATAAATATACAAACTATTTAGCAAATTTATTTTTTTTTGTAAACACAAACCAAATAAATCCGGATGAGGATTCTTTTCGAAATCGTTCTGATGCGCTTCCATGTCATCATTCATGTTGGTCTAGTAGAACGAAATCAAAATCGTTTATTGAGAACTGAAATATTTTGAGTGTATTTAGACGTTAGAACTCTAATTGCTCAATCATGTACCTATAGATTATGTAAAAGGGTTTTATCAATGTAAACTAAAAAAAATGAGAAGTTGTAATTTTGATATCGCCGAAACTATTATAGATGTAATAAAATTAACATGATATTGCAATTTGTGGTGTTTAAGTTTACACAATAAACTAATTCATATTACGTATGTTGTTTGCTGTACACAAAAATTCTCTGACGTAACCTGTTGGAATGCAATATTTTTTAATTAATAACAATAAAAAGGCATATATCAAATTTTTTTGTATAGATTTTCTTCGAGAAATGGGAAAGGAATATTTTTTGTAGCGTTCGATACAGAGAACTTGTTAGTTAAGTCAACTATCTTTTGGCATTGTCATCCACATTTAGCTACGCTGGGGCTACCATATCGATTTTATATTAGAAAATTAATAAATATACATGCCGTGTATATTGTACAAACTTCGACAGATACTGAGCCGAGCCTAATACGTACTGTATACTACGAGCTTGTGGAATGAGTATTATTTTATGATGTCGTTCGAGACAAGGTTATGAACGCGCTACAAGTTTTACAAAACCTTGTGATCAAAGTCATACCCTCAAAGATAGGTAATATCCAACAAACGTATTATGTGACCAAAGAGTATATAATTATTTACTCTTTGATATGACGATAGGACGCTCTTAATATAAGGCAAAAATTTCTATGTGACTGCGCTAAATCACTGAATTACTGGAAATATTCTTTACCTTAGTAATCAACCCCAGAATAAATCACAAGAAGTAAAACGAACAATAAATGTAAAATTATACGGTCGTAGCTGCTTTTTTACTGCACAGCAAGAGTCGCAATCTATCTAACACGGCTTTACGAGCTCGTGCGCGTACAAAAACATTAGCTGAGGCTATAAAGACATTCCGAGAGATGTATGGTAGAATGATAAATTGTGTTGTTAAGTTCCATACAATAAGAACCAGCTGTAAAGAAATTGATACACTGAAAGCGACCTGTTGAGGATACGTTAAATATATTATATTATAATCATTTGCAGAAATTTTCTCAGAACTTTCCTCTAAGTTTAACTTCAGATTGCGGACAATCAGTTTATATTAGGTGTATTGTGTATATGATTGTTAATAATCAGTTGATTATAGTTTGTTATTCTTATTAATATTATTATTATTGTTTATTTAGGTTTCTCACCCTTTGGGTGAAGTTATTGCTTGTGGCGGCATTGGAACAAAGAATAAGCAGTTTTATGTAGCTGGTAAGTTCAAGAACTTTCGGACTATATTATATAAACATCAAGAATTGCAGCTTTCTATATCAGCCCAGTGGTATGTTGACTAATTTCTAACTCTTTTTATATTTTTTGGATGACGCCATCAGTTGTTAACAGGATAATCAAGACAATTGTTTCTTTTATTTTCTCTGCAAGGTCGCTATTACTATCCAGAATGGTACTCGCCACCTGTATGCCTACACATGTAGTCAGTTGCTGCTAGCAAGCTAAGGTGATGTGTTCGATCGATTTTAACTATTTTCCAAATAAAATTACTATTTCTCCGATGAAGAAAATATTGTCACAAGTTTTTTACCTGGTTCCAATGAAATAACTAACTGCCACCTAACAATCTCGGCAGGGTAATCCATTCAACTGCACTTCGTGGATGATGCATTCTATATTCCTTTAACACTACTCTTGCCTTTCTTTGTAGGTTTTATGTCAGTGGTCGACCAGTTTATTAATCCAAAAGTGTAGCTTAGTACAGGTATGGCATAAGTGTTTATAAGCTTTTATTTTGATTTATTTATCTTATCACCGATTAGTTCAGTTTTAATATTAATTTTAACCTGCTTATATATTTGTTGGTAACATCTTTTTTGTTTTAGTCATGTTAATCGTTCTTGATTGTTCGAAAGCAAGGTATTTCTAGAACTTCCATGGATTCATATTTTCTATAGTGAGATCATCTACTTTGAAGTTTTCCGCCTCTACAACTTCTCCGCGCTTTATATGCAACATTTTCATTTGTCACATCCAAACTCAATTTTTATGTCGTCAGTAAAATGTTTTGTTAAGCCCAAGGGTTGTTTTAATTGTGACCTATTTCCTACATATATATTTGATCATCCATGTATAACAAATGAGAAACAATGAGCTCTTTGGATTTTTGTTCTTTTAATAAATATCGAATCATACTTTTATTCAGCAGCCTGCTTAAGGGTTTGGGTGCCAAGCTGAACCAGAGGGGGCTTAGTAAGTCTTCTTGGAATATTCCTATTCTTAATTCTTAAAACTCTAGTTTTTTCACTCCTTTCATTACGAGTCTTGTTCTCCATTTTTCCATCATTGTTTTCAGAGCTTGCACATAATGGTCGTTGATTTTATATATTTTCAGCACTTCAAGTAACCAACTGTGGGGTACAGAATCGAATCCTTTTCGATAATCTATAAAGGCCATGCTAATATTTCGGTGGATGTTTTGCCTGAGCATTACGATACTGTCAATTGTAATCTGCTTCTTGCAGCTTCTCGATCTTCTACAGCCCTTGTGTTGCTCTGTCATAATGTTGTTGACTTCACAATGCTTGTAGATCTTATCAGCAATACATGAGAAATTTGTGTATAGTTGGTAAACACGTTATGGGCCTATATTTTGCAGGTGCGTTGAAGGATGTTTTCTTTTGCTAATAGGTACGTTTTTCCGACCATCATAAACGGGTCTTCGATTGCTTTTGTAAAGAGTATCGCCATTTTTCATAAGTGCAAGTGAACTTCTTTGTTTTGTGCCCTACTGATTATTTCTGTAAGTTCAATAGTACTCATTTTTTGATAAATCATATGAGTATTTGTTCACTTTCCTTTCTTTGTAATTCTACCACTGTGCTTTCTGTCTATGATGTTTCAGCTCAGACCATATGCCTATTCAGTATGATGCTATTTCTTGAGGTTCACACAATTATTATTATTATCATTATTTTTATTATTATTTTTATTGTTATTATAACTATTATTATTGTTACAAATACAATAATAATAATCATATAAATAATACTGAAAGAAAACAAGGCGCAAATTTTTTTTATTATATTTTAATAAAGGCTATTTACAAAATTGAGTTGATAGTGAATAAATTAAAATTCATCAATAAATAATCATCTGTAAATATTAGATCACTTTATTTGTTTTTCAAATTACCAGTTTCGTTTGTTTGTTCGTGTAAACAATTTTCTCCTACGATTTAAAATAATGTCAAAAATAACGTAGGTACTTTTGGTTATAAATAACGATAACGTCGAGCAATTTTAATAGAGGCTTTGAACTGCATTTAACAAAACTGTCAGTTATTACAATTTTGGTTATAATTTTATTAATTCCATACACCTAATTTTTGTTTACAATTAAGATTGATTACTAAACGTAATTATAGTTAAAATCAATTAAGTTTGTGTATGTACCTTATATTGTAATCATTTTGTTACAAAGCTCTGTTAATTTTTATTCATAGTTTTACAAAAACAGAATCAAGGAACTTAAGTTTGCCTGTTAATATATGCGATTGTAATATTTGTATGTCGACACTTTGATTAATTGTTCTATAATTACATGTTATCGGTAATACAGAAACCTGTATAAACAGATCATACTAAATTCACAGATTAATGCGACAGATGCGGAACTCGAGTTGTAGAGATTCTTTGCGCATGCGTTAATTCTCCATTTTATTGTTGGTGTTGTAAAACAACAAACGATTTATACTGCTTCAGTATTTATTTATTATTGTCTAATTTTTATCGTGATTGTGGTGTAAATATCTGGTAAGGGTCTGGTGGAACTTCTGTATGAATTCCTTGCAAATCAAACACTAAACAAAAAGTTGTTTGTGTTTTTGGTCTGCCAAAGGAACCTGAAAGGTAAATTAAAAGTTGTGTATTTTTGAGCTTTCTTAAATTTACTGGTAGACGTAAATTATGGCTACAGGTTGAAGAATTGATGTTGATGTCGATTGTGGGAAGCATTTTAGGATATGCAACTTACATTTGAAAATACTATGTACCTAAACGATATGAAAAATCGACTGAAACCAAATGCTGTACCAACATTGTTATTACCATCTCATCCGAGATGCAATCAATTGACAGGTGAATAACATCACATTCACAGAATGCAATGAAATGCTGCAATTTTATGTGTTCAATTACAGATTCACAGGTATTCCCACAGATTAAACCGAAAATACATATTATAAGTTTACTCAAGTGATTCCTCCGGGTACTTATGACAAATTAATAATACAGATAATATTGTTAAATTAATTTAGGTGATTGTCAACCATCTTCTCTCATTTATGCCAGACCCTATTCTGCAAACATCTCAGAGCGTGTATGTGTTGGAACTCCAACAACACTCACACGTTTTCTTTGCGAGGAACGTAAACAGTCAGCTTTTATCGGTATATTCACCCTTTAACAAACAAAATGAGGTCCAAGATGAAGACCCTAAAGAAACAAATTAAATAAAGCAAGTGGTAATGCTTGACAAAGACGCAGATAAAGCTTGAACTTGAGCTTACTTTGAAAATTATGCTATAAGTATCTAAGGTTTCTGGACAGTTACTGATCAGTATGTTTATATCAAATTGTGAACCTTATAAATGTGGCACCATAGCTTATTTATGTTGTTTTGTAATATTTAACTCTAGTTGTATGAGTAGTACCTATGCTAATGTTAAGTAAATCATGCATCAATAAGTCCGATTATTTATTTGATTAATTACATTGACAAACTCATTTTATACCATGTAAAATAGGATTTTAATATATTAGTGGTTATTTAGTTTGGAATAGAAATGTTTTTATTAAAATTGTAAAAATATAGGTTTTTTTGTTTTCACAAACGGTTTTATTCAACTTCAATTTTCCAAATTATTTATTGTCAGTGTTACAATAATGATACCTGATACAAGCAAAGTTTACTGCTTACATTCAGTGTATAGGCAATTTTAAAATAAACCGCAAAATAACCCAACAAAAATATGGCGTCTTGTTTGGAGGTCATCAATGACGAACATCAAACAGACCGACACAGAGTTTCGCATCTGTCTTAACCACCATATCATTAATCTGGACTAGGTTGACATACTTTATGAAAATTAATTGAGGCAGTTATTCAAAATGAATAATTGAAAATGCAAACGCTGATTAATAATAATTGTTATTAGAATTTAACTAAGTGACGTTATCATCTATAGATGAATTTGATTTATCACTACCAACTCGGTCTTGTAATGAAAAAACTTAAACAGTACGTTAAAAAGATAGTAACAGATACAAACATAATCTTATAATATTAAAATTATCTTTATGTTTGATAGAGGACTCAACATTATTGTCAACGCCATCTATTATTAAATTTTGGTTCAAAAATCGTTGAATGCAAACTGATAATATTACGCTTGGCAACACGGTATTGATTTTTCTTAAAAAAAAATTAACCCAATTTTTTTCAACTTACAACATTTCAACATACTTTCAATACACATTAAAAAGTGGAACATATGTGACCAAATACATTTGATTTGATTCAAAACTAAATGAAAGAATGGATATTGAAAAAGAGGCAGTAATTCAAACTTGAAACTATTACACCATTTAAACCGAAGAAATGGCAAGTAGAAGGAGCAGAATTAAAGTAATTGCTAATATTCCTCTACGAAGGAAAACTGAGACAAAGGTTGCTCACGAATCTCCAACCATTGGAGTACCTGATAAAGTACCAGCATCACTTCAAGATGATGAAAAAGGTAATTCTTCTGAAAATAATAACAATAACTTAGATGTTGAAAGTGATGAATTAGAGCCTGTTGAGGTACAACCTGCACAGGATGTTACAAACGTATTAACTACAACTTCAAAAATTGAACCAACATTTGATCAAACAAAAAAATTGGTAGCTTCTAGACGTACTTTCATCAAACCATTAGTAAATTTAAAATCATTAGCAAATAAGGTGAAACAAAAGGTGGAAGAAGTTCCAGTGCCACAAGCTCCCCTCAGCAGTGTTCAGTTAGCTAATAAGGAAGTAGAAATTTCTGCTTCTGCACAGACCATTTCAAATTCTGATAGTGAGAACATACCGAACCTCAAAGTCCTATTAAAGTAATAAATAGAAGTAGGATTAAAGCTGTACCTCGATTAACACAACGTAGAATTAGCTCGACAGTTCATGGTAGCGCTAGTGAATCAGAAGATGATACCAATAAAAAAGTTATAAACAATTAGAACTGAATCGGTGAGTATGTTTGTTTTTAGAACATTTTAATAATATCTTATAACAGGCCTGTTCAACCGCTTCAACTTCTAATGACAATTTTGCAAAAAATAGAACCGGAGTTGCCACAAAAGCCGAGAGATTTTAACACTGTAATACAAAGAAAATGCAGACGTACTGAGCAGTCAAATAAAATGGCAGAAGCGAGGAGGAATTTCATTAACAAATTTCGAAATAAAGATGGTGACAAACATAAATTAACTATGCTGGACTTAATTTTTTACAATCCAACAACGAAACCAATGAGGTAAACTTAATTGGATCTCGTTTTTATTATTTTAAAGTAGTTATTTATTTTAGTCAAAAACCTGGAAAATCAGACGTCAGAAAATCAATCGAAGGTAGACCTCCAGAATGTGAAGAAGATGAGGTTGAAAGCGACGAAGAAAATCACATTCCTGCCCCCCAAATTAAAATTGGAGCAAACGGAGAAATAGTAGTTGACGAACAAAGTTTAATTATTGAAAATAAACAGACCAAAAAGGATCGTGAGAATTTGCATAAGTCGAGGTAGTAGATGGAGATTTCGATACCGGCTATGGCGTCTATAAAGCAACGTTCGAAGATTGGAGCAAAGAAGATACGCTCTTCTTCTACAAAGTTTTAAATACTTTGGGCACCGATTTCTCTTTAATGGTACAGTTATTTCCTGGCCGTAGTAGGAGAGAATTAAAAATGAAATTCAAAAAGAAGAAAAAATTAATCACGTGTTAGTTGATAAAGCTTTAACGAGACCGCTGCAGTTTAATATCAAAGATTTAAAAGAAGAAGTTAAAAAGAAGGAATCTGAGAAGGCGGAAAAAGAAAAGTCGAAGCAGGTGCCGGCTCAGAAAAAAGGATCTGGGTGTGCCTTATATACGTAAGGTATCATTTTATTATTACTGTTCTTGCTATATGTATTATCGAGTTTATCGATATTTGTTATTGCATAAGTCAATCATATAACTACTTGAATTTTCTTTTTTAGTCTCGCCAATTCTGTTATTGGGCCTTCTTAAGGAGTTGTTTAACGGAATGGATCACCAGGACACCCTGTTCCTTTTTGTATCGACGTTGTTGTGTCAGAACGTTGGCACAAACAAGAAACAGTGATTCATTCCGTTAACGTTTTTTTAATTAGGCGAATAAAAGATTGGGAAACTTAAATGCACAAATATACTTTTATGTAAAGTTGCTGTCTTCAATGAAAACAGAGACGATTATATTTAATTTGAGTGTTATGTTATAGATTCGAAAAAGACCGTAAAACAAAAACTAAGAAGCGTTCTAGAAAGCGTAAAGACATTTACAGCAAGATAGAAAAAGGCATAGCTTCTATTTTGGACTCGGATAGTGAAGGCGAACACATTGAAGAGAGCGACAAAGAGGATGAAGACGATAGTGACGATTCTACCGCTCCTTCCACCGACGTTAGCAATATATTAAAACCTACTCGTTACTGGCAGAATTCCAAAGCAGAAGGTATTGACTTTAGATGATCCTAAAGTATTCAAAGTGAGAGAGGAACACGCACACGATGAACATCAGCTTGAACCTGGTTCTTTAATGGTCGTTTGCAGTCAAACACCAACTGGATCACCAATTTATAAAGTGTTTATGGTTACTGGAAATCAAACTAAAGTACCCCTCATCATACCTTCGGAAGTTCTTGAAACTTTAATGAAATCTTATGGTGACGCTCCTACGGAAGAGGCAATGCCCGAAAATAATTACACTATATGTCACGATGACACAAATAATAAATCAATTGAAGTTCAAGTTCAAGATGTCCAAGAAAACAATTCGGAAACAATTTGTAATTCTACATAAAAATGATGCCTTAAATTTTAATTTAATATATGTAAAGATCTTCGCACATCCTTATTTATTACCGGAATTTTATATGCCTAAACAATAATTGACGTTATACTTGCAGACAAATAAACAGCAATACCATGTAACTGACTTTTTCTTTTCCATTTCCTTTACTTAAAATGTTATTAATATTTAATACTGCAGTTCGACGGAAGAACACCGTATGTGCAATTTTTTCAAATTAATTTTAAATACAATGAAATCATTAGAAAAAAAGAACAATCAATTCAATATTAAAGAAGTTCGAGACATTTTGATTCCCCAAACTTTGAATGGCTTTCCTGGAAAGTTCTGTCAGTTACACATACGGTATTTTTCCTTCTGATGGCAGAATACAGACACAAATTGATATTTAACTTTGCAAAATTCCGGCGAGGCTTACATGAAAAAGCAGGACCATATAAATGTATATTTGAATTTGATAAATAATTCAGATCGAAATTATATTCTGTACAACTAACTAACTACTGTTATACCGTTAACTCTTGTGCTGACTATGATCATCTCTAGGGTGCCGAGAAGGCTGGCATCTGAGCTTCAACGCCTGAATCCCGCACGGTGGACGGACCAGGCCAAGCGGATACGTGACTCGATAAGATCAGTAGCTGCTAGGTCCACAACCTCGACGAATAGAGATTGAGTGTGCTACGTAGATGACCTCTGGGTTGCTAAACGTAGCTGAACCATCCTCGGCAGAGGAAACTAAGGACCTGCCTCTAGAAGCAGATTTTCTGGAGCTCAAATAGTGAAGGGCAAGTTCACAGTCACGATCAAGGAACGAATGCAACGTGTACTGAACGTGATGTGTTAGGGAGGGATTGAAAGTATCATCCCAAAAACCACTGGCTATACCAAAAGGTAGGTTTAGATGGCTATACCAAAGGGTGGTCAGGTGGCCTAAAGCGGTATCTACGACTTTTGATCACCGCCGTTTGAACACGGTGCTATTGATCGCCGAGAATATTGCAAAAAATATCTTATTGTACATATTATTACTATTCTTAGCCTCATATTACCAAAGTACTTAAAAAATATATACATGTATTACATAATTTCAGGAGGAATAATTTAATAATTGTAACCTACCAACCGACACTGTTTACCCCGATCACATGAAATCATGTAATTTTTTAAAGAGGAATAATTTAATAACTGTAACCTACCAACCGACACCGTTTACCCACGATCATTTTTAAATTAACTTTTGATTAGCACGGCAGAATAGTTTCTTAGAAGCGTTGTTTTTGTTTCAATTTAACAAAAGGAATTGTTTATGTATTTCTTATAAAAACATGAAATAAAAATTGTAAAAAAATGACCGATTTCGGGCCTAAAGTCATGCAGAATACCACAATCGGAGACTAGGCAAAGTCTAAAGACTTGTCTAATCTAAGTATAACAGGGGCGCTCAAGACCACGCCCACTGCAGCGTTGAAAGCTCCCACACACATCTACATCAGAGGAGAAGCTAGACTGGAGGTTTTACAAGCTGCAGATATCACCGCCGACACTATCAAGCAAGGGTATGGATCATCCACATATAAGACGCTTGGTAGGCATTGGAGGACCTCTACTTCAAATGGGGTCTGACCAGATGCGTTTGATAAGGCGTTCCTTTAAGGTGGTCATTCCAGATCGGAACGACTGGATAGACTTCAAAGAGAATATCCCAAAAAATCACATAATCTGATACACTGACGGCTCTAACTCATAGAATGGAACCGGATCAGGCATATATACAATGAAACAGAATATGTATGGTCTGCCACTCCCTGGGGCAGCCTAGCGTCTGTATTTCAGGAGGAAATATATGCTATTATGGAGTGTGCAACCAGGCACCGCTGAGTGCCGTTAAGAGCCAAAAGACCTCAGGACTGCTGTTTAAATGCTTTAATGTTCTCAATACCCTGTCAGGTCAAAACAAGGTGGCCCTTGTCTGGACGCCTGGCCATTCTGAGTATTGTGGAAGACATAATAGATAACGAGCTAGCAAGGTAGGGAGTCTCAACGCCTTACGTTGGGCCAGAATCAGCATTAGGTATTACAAGTATGGACTCGCAAAGAACACATACTGGACATCAAGGCCAGTCCTGATAAGAATATGATAGTAGAATCTGAGGTAAACCAAACTATTAATTCTAAAAGTAGGCCAGTTGGAAATTAGAGCAGGGCTCCTTATGGGACACATGGGCGTTAAGGAATACCTACAGAAAATCGCGAAGCGAAGTGCCCCAGAAACAGTACTGCATTTACTGTGCAAATGCAATATGCTGGATGATAAAATGCAGTGCATTTTTGGGCGCAATAAAATGCTACCAATGCTGCCCACGACCTGTATCATTTAATGCAGCGTATGAATTTAGGATCGTTGCTAGCAACCACGGAAAGCACAATAAGCCTTTTAAGCTGCAGTGCATCCGGTACCATTGATGGTAGACGGCCCGCGGGAAGAAAAACAAAATCTTGTGGCTATCGACGTATTTTCGTTTAGTTTATAAATGATAAAAAATTTTAAGAAAAGTTTATTTGTTTATTCATCTTTACATTACAATATGGAAAAGTTAAAGCTATTTATATCAATAAGCAACACGAAACAAATAACTTTCGCCGTGTTGGAAGAATTGCCTAAAGAATAAAGATGAACAAAACTAAATCATTACAAATACAACAATCACTTTGTAGTTTTAGAAAAGTGGTCGTTATACAACAAATGTGCCGAAACACGATATTATAATAAAATAATCATAATAATACAGTAACATTTGAAAAAATATAAACTCTGATTCAATCGAAATTAATCCACTTAATACTTGGCAAATCTAAATTTCTTCGACAAAAGAAAATAATATATCAGCAAGCTCGGTGAACACGACGCAAAGTAATTGTTATCATCAGTAAAATAAAATTTGTGCTTCGATAATTAATAATAAAAGGATTTTATATATAAAAAAACAGAGTAAAAAAATTACTGTCAAAGTGTGGCCCACCGAGGAAAAACCAATATGAAAACTACAGTATAATATTGGGATTTTCCTTGCTTCAAGTAAATCCCCATGATTAAACACACAGAACGATCATAATAATTAAGAATACATGTATGATAAATATAACGTGCATGTTTGGCTCAGAATAAGATGCAACGTGGCTTCTTCTTCTTTTTTACTTGAAGGGCCGCTCTTGTAGCTGTTTCGAATACTTCGCGTACGCCTTCCTTACTTTTAGCGGAACATTCTAAATAAGCAAAGGCGTTTATTTTTTCGGCCATCGCTCGACCCTCCTGAGGTTTCACAGGCTCTTGTTTCATTTTGGCAAGATCTTTAATAGTGTTTGGATCATTACGTAAGTCTTTTTTGTTTCCTACCAAAATAATGGGCACGTTAGGACAAAAATGCTTTACTTCGGGCGTCCATTTTTCGGGAATATTTTCCAACGAATCTGGAGAGTCGACTGAAAAGCACATAAGGATTACGTCTGTGTCCGGATATGAAAGAGGTCGCAAACCGATCGTAGTCTTCTTGACCGGCTGTATCCCAAAGAGCCAATTCTACCTGCTTTCCGTCCACCTCGATGTCGGCCACATAGTTTTCAAAGACGGTGGGTACGTATACTTCGGGAAATTGGTCTTTACTGAATACGATTAAGAGACAAGTTTTTCCGCAAGCACCGTCGCCTACAATCACCAACTTCTTGCGGATTGCAGCCATCGCACCTGCCAAAATACACACACCGTCAACGCCTATTGACTAACTAAAGATGGCGGATCGTACTTTATCAGATCAGAGGCGGAGAACCGCACGAAAATAAATACAAAAATAGCCCACCTTTTCCAGATTCTTCACCGTCTGATAAGCAGCACCACATCAAGTTAATACTTCCAGCTCACCGACCTTCTTTTACCTCTTAAATTATTTCACAGTCTATCACAGAAAATGCAGCTTATATAAACAAAACTAAGAAAAAATTCTCGGAGTCGTTACAATAACTCGACAATGCGCCGGCGTGATTCATTCTTTGTAATTTCGAGACACGAATTCTGTATCACGTCAAAATTCTATCCTTGTTTCGCGCCCCCTGAAGTGTGTGATGAAAAGAGACGGTTGTTTCGCAAAAATCGAATGCATGACATCATTTGTTTTAACATATCCGGGAATTGTCTTAAAATAAATTTTATCACAGTTGGTAGTAAAACGTAGCTTATTCATTCATGTGTCTCTTGTACCGGAATATTTCTTGTGCAAGTATGTTCTAAGAATCGGAAAAGTAATCTTCAAAATTTCATAATTAACTATGTAAATAGCCATGTTCGTAATTGTAATTGTAGTTGATCCTTTGAACATAAAATGCGCTTACCATAAAATGCGCTAAGCGTAAGCGCATTTGATGTTCAAAGAGTTGTTCAGAATGTCCTTTATTTTTATCCTGAGGAGGGCTACGTAGCTGTACATTCTTGCAAAAAAAGTGGACATGTACGAAGTTTATTTGAACTAATCCTATTGTACTATTGGTGTAGACACCCTGTACTTAAAATTGACCGTATGCATGAAATGTTTGAACAATGTTGGTGTGGTTAATCTGTAGTACCTACCTACTTTTAAATTCCACTAAAAACTATTGAAGAATAAAAAAACCTAAGATTTCAGTTATTAGCGTTTTTTTGTATATTCTTTAAGTAAAAAAATTATTCATACAAATTAGTTCGTAGGTGTTGGGATCTATGGTTGATCCATACTACCGAACCAATTTGGTTCGAACCTTCAAATCAAATTTAAAAGTAGTCCCGTTGGACGTTATGGTGGAAAGGCTTTTATGATTTAAATTGACAGTTAGAGGTACATGCCTTTTCGAAAGCCATGAAGTTTAGGTAAACTTACGGGGCTAAAATTTGTATAAATTGAAATTGCATGTTTTAACAAAATTACAATTTTCTTTATGTTTTTTTTGTAACACCTTGAGAAATACAAATTAGTCTTGCATATGTTTTGAATTTGTACTAACTTTGTCACATTCAACTATATGTGTAGATGACTAAAAAAGTATTTGTTGCTTTATCAACTGTTAACAATTATTGATCAGAATCAAGAGCGGATTTATATTGCAACTTTATAGATTAAGATATAATCTACAGTTCAATTTATGTAGGCTTCTTTATACCTGTTTATTAAATATTTGTTTTTAATATCTAACCTGGTTTGGTGAATAGTATAAATAATTACAAAATTTGCAATAAAAATAGTTGCACCGATTAACGTTATGATATATTATTGCCTAGGAATTTTAAATTTATACCTAATTTACAAATGGCGAATGACTCGAGCGCTCTCTGCATGAAGACACATTTACCATTGTATTGAAAAGATTGTAGTTATGGATCTAGGTACAAAGTATATATATATATATATATGGTTTTAGTATAATAATAGCTTATATTACGATTGATTTCGCGGGTCACAAGAAGTGGAAAACTGTGTTCTTATTTTCGGGCGAAAGTAATGAGAAAAACTGACCAATTGAAAGCTAATTTCCTGAACTTTAATATTATGCAACTCAATGAATATGTTGCGGGACTGAAGTCATAGAAAATTGTGAAGGAACACGGATGGTTTATGCCAAGTTGCTTTTATACGGAAATGAGTGCCGTCATTCGGTGGAAAGAGAAAGCCGAGAATAGCCAAACAGCTCTGAATTTCGTCCTATGTTCTCATCTGTATATTTTCTTATTAATACATAGTTTTGTATAATCTGCTCTATTAGTAGACAATAAATTGTTGATTATTTATTAACACCTTTCTGTTCTCTTATTTTTGATACAACAAGGAATTTAGATTTTGTCAGAGAAAGTATTGAACTTGACTAGCAATTCTTACTAATAACCGTACTACTTTAAGTAAACACGTAAATTCAAATTAAATGTTAGCGGGAAAAAATAATGTTAAATTTCTTTTGTTGTTCGTATATATGGCGTCGGAAGTCCGAAATTAAGTTTATTTTAATGTGGAAACGTAATCTAAATAATTTATTAAAATTGATAAATTAAAAAAATAAAAGTGAGGTTAAATAATAAGTTGAGATGATTATAACAGGATCGAATTAATACGAGAACGATCCCTCCTTTAGGTGTAAACACTGCTTGTGTTAGGTTGTATTACATTTTCTTATTCTAGAAAAGTTTGACAATTTGTCATACTACATACATTTGTTGAAAATTAGTGTAATACAGGAATTTCTGATTCAATTTTACAAACCATAAACTACATTAAATTATAGATCCCGACAAATTTTTCGTTAAATTTTCATACTTTTGATTTGTGCACTTCTACTGCGTGGTTGGTGACTACTGCCAACTTAATAATTTAAATTACACATCTTGACTTAAATCTTATTTGCTTGTCGCTTTTTTAGCTTTTGAAGTTTTTCATGCCTGTTCTTGTTTATTTGCCAAACTGTGGTCAAAGATACAAAAATTTGACAACCAAACAAAACTTTTAAAACACTTGATTAAATGGGATCACCTTGCCGAATGGACACAACTTTGGACACAATGAATTATTGGACATATTGCCCAAACTGGACATAACGCCGAAGTCACCTGCTGGACACAATGACGAAAATGGACACAACGCCAAAATCAGTAATTGACATATCGTCGAATGTGGACAACGTCGAAAAACAAAACTGACGTGTTTTTCGTATTAAGAGAGATTAATCTTAAGTAGTGTAAGGTCGCCGTAGCCGCGAAAAGTATTATCAAAATACAGTGTTGACACTAAAAGTTTATTTAAATCAAAACACATAAGCACACATAACATGGTACATAAAAATACATCAACATAAGTACATAACATAATCTCTGCTACTCCGACATAATCATAATCATAATGAATCCGCGAGACATCTCAGGCGGAACTGAAGTCACCCCTCTCCAACTGCTCTGCTTCCGCGCGGGAAATGTTTAAATTTAAAATTCAAAATAGGTGATTACAGTAGGATATTCAAAAGTAAAAATTTTTTTTTATGTAAAATGTTTAAAGTTGTTTTCATGTGATGGGGTAAACGGTGTTGGTTGGTAGGTTACAGTTATTACAATTTCTTTGTTTAACAATTTATTTGAATCAATATCCGATCTATATGGCCTTAATTTTTGCTTTTCTCCGTTGTGTCCACATTCGACGATATGTCCCATTACTGCTTTCGGCGTTCTATCAATTTTCGGCATTGTGTTCAGCATTTTCGGCGATATATATGTCCAATAATTCGTTTCGACCTTGTGTCCAAGTTTCGCCGTTGTGTCCATTCGACGTTATGTCAATTCGGCGAAAAGTGTCCACGACTCGGCTACCAAAAATTCTATTTTTTATGTTATATTGCAAAAATTTGAATTTGCAGTTTAGTATTAAAATGTATAGTATGAGAAGTTGTCAATGTTTTCTAGACAAAAATATAATGTAATAATAATTTTCAATTTGTTATAATTTATCGTCGGTTCCTAAAAGCTGCACTCAATTTACATAATCAATAAACTGTAAATAAATATCCTGTACTGTTTCAAATTACATCATTTTCATAAAAATTACTAGTTTAATGACATTATTTACGGTCGCCCAATTTTGTTTCTATGATTACAATTGATGTTTCCGGTTAGGTTCATGTGTCGGTTACTGTATAAGGTAACCTAACCTACCGAAGCTTAGAATAAGAATAGATAGCATCGCATTCAACCATTACATCTGATTGTTGGAAGTCATACAATGTATTGTCAGAAGAGATCTACAAACACCTGAAAGTGAATCCCTCACTTTATTTTGAAGATCCCGAAAAGGGTGCTCACACCAACAAAATGGAAGGAAGTTAGTATTTTTCAAATAAAATTTTTGATATTTACAGAAGTAAGAGCACTTTACTCTTGACTAAAATCAAATTTTCTGAATGCACCTCGTATATTACGCGTTTTTTGCCACATTTTGTTAGTGCATTTTAGTTTTAGGGGATGCACAAACTTTTATAAAGAATAACTTTTTATTGAAAAACCCATAATAAATAAGTTTCCCATTTGGTGCGGACTTTGGGATGACCCTGTATATTAGTTTAGAAACATTTTTCTGTTTCATCGCCTTAAATCCTAAACTTGCCGACCTTTGACTACAAAAAGATGCAGAATGACAAATCTTGATCCAAGCATTGAGTTCTATCGCCTAGCGAAAGAGTTATACACGGTGTCTCAGACATTTGGACATTAACTTTAACCACTAATCCAACTCATCAAGATGAACAACTTTTCTATGTGCCATTTTCCGAAATCTCAAGTCCCCATAAACTAACGAGTCTTCTATGTACTGTTAAAAATACCAACAATAGGCAGCGTTTCCTAGCACCAAATAAGATATGTTTTGTCCTATTAATATTATTGCTATCTTTAATTACAACATTTAAAATTTCGAAACTTTACGTAACTGTATTGATAGATGAATCATTGTTCTATTAAAATTTAATATTCTTTACAAACAAGACATTGTTTATAAATAATAAGACAATCTACTATTTTTTTCCGAAATGATTAATATGTGGGGACAATAGACACTTCCAGTGTTTGCATGTTCGGCCATAACCTGTAAACAATAACGAATTTCTGGAAAGTTCTCGAATAAATTTATCTCA
Organism: Abscondita cerata; assembly: GCA_030710515.1. Lineage (NCBI taxonomy): Eukaryota > Metazoa > Arthropoda > Insecta > Coleoptera > Lampyridae > Abscondita > Abscondita cerata. The sequence continues at coordinate 29,084 of JALBCR010003226.1, forward strand.
AACATGGTTAGTATGGTTCATTGTCAGTTATGGATGGGCAGCGTAAGTACAAACTTTTTTTACTATAAAAAAAAATTACAAATAATCTAGTTGGAGCCATACATGACCGAAACTTTCATCACAACAGCATTTAGAAAAATGGGCGAAAATCCATTAAATGTTAAGGTAATGAGAAATAAATTTACTGGAGAACCTGCCGGTTACTGTTTCGTACATTTCGCCAACGACGAGGAAGCAATTGACGCCATGCATAAACTAAATGGAAAACCAATTTCGGCACCAACTTGTAGTACGATTTCGTTTGAATAATGCTAGCAACACTGGTAGAAATTTATTGGATCGTGAATTTTCTGTGTGGGTCGCGATCTTAGTCCGGATGTAGATGACTACAACCTCTACAGAGTGTTTTCTTCAAAGTACAACACTATTAAAACTGCAAAAGGTAGAATGTTATAATGTTGAGTGTAAGTTTTACTAATTTGCCATCTTTTTAGTTATCTTAGATAACAGTGGTTTTAGTAAAGGTTATGGTTTTGTTAGATTCGGTAGTGAAGATGAAATGAAGGATGCCTTAATGAATATGAATGGGTATGTAGGCCTAGGCACGAAGGCGTTAAAAATCTGTAATGCAGTTCCCAAACCAAAAGGAGCAGTTACAACAAACGACAACAGGAGGAACTACACCTACTACACCTACTTTTTACCACCACTGCCACAGACTATACTCAATATTATGACCCTTCAACATATTGGCAAAATTACGGCTTCATGGCAAACGGTAAGTGATTATTGTTGTTATTGTATAGTGAACAACTTTCGTGTAGGGATATTATGATCAAGGTGATGTTACACAAGCTTCCCATGAAGTCTATCATTCAGCAGATGTCAATGCATCACACCATGTGGATAGAAGAGAAGAAGATGAGTTGGAACTGATTGGTAGAGAGACGTTATAATTTTTATAAATGTTGCGCTTACACATTTGTTTTAATAGAACACTCCGTGCCTTTGGATGTGGACAAATTGAATAGGAAGCGATGGACCAGGATAGTAACTTATGGGATGCTCTAGAAAGCTCTAAGTGGATCCGGTTGAAGTTTTCGAAGCTATTAAGTGTTACTAAAAAACATTGTGACTCATTTAGTGTTAGTGTGACTGTTTCAGTGTTAATGTTAACTTAATTTGTATAGACTGAATACAATTATGTAACTTATAGATTATAACGTTAAGATTTCTATTTAATTTAATGAAAAGTGAACTTCTATACTTTAGGTGTGTATTAATTAATAAAATGATTTTTTTTATGTAACCGAATTATTTCATCCTACATTTTCGTTCATCTCTAGATATAAGGTGTCTCAAAAGAAGTAGACAACAGAAAAGGGTAAAGATGACAACATTTTGAGACCCAACTTCTCTCTTAATTAGTAATTAGCCAATGCTTGAAAGTTAATAATAGAACAACCTGTATATCATGGAGTAAAATTACATAGAATTGTTTTTTCTAATCGATATTTAATAGGTAAACAAGTTTTTGTGGAAAAAACACAATTCTATGTAATTTTACTCCTTGATAAATGGCACATGTTTCAGTTACCCCCTTATCTTTCAAGCATTTTTTAAAATTTATAATATTGGTTTGTCTTAATCATTACGTACGAATGTAAGATTGCCAGAAAATTACAGGGAATTCAATTATGAATTTTTTAACTTCCAATCCTTTAAGTACCTGTAGCTCTTGAATTAATCACTTTAGACCCCAAGTGTGCTAGTTAGTTGGAATTGTTTTATCGGAGGAACACAGAAGGCTCAAATATACAGGTTGTCCCATTAATAATTTTGAATGCGACGTCACGTGACCAAAAACAAATACCTCATTGGGTAACACAATAACAAGAAAAGATGCAACATTTGTTCTAATTTACACCCCCAAAATTATAATTATCTACTACTGCCCAATTCTGATATATTACTTGTCGTAATCGTCGTGGGACACCCTGTATAAGTGCGTACATTTTTTTTTTTAAGTATTGGGTTTCTGAATACGTTTTATTTTTCTGTGTCCCAAGTGCAACTGATTGGCTGCTTTAAAATAAAAAAATTCTACGAGTGAATTGTTTGTTAATAGTAGGTGACAAATATCATTGGGGTGCAAAAGATTATTATTTATATTAAACAGCTGTTTTATTAAATCTAAATGAATACATTAAAAGTTACACTTTTTGTTTAGTAGTTTGAAAAAAATAATAAAACACAAGAAATATATAAAATAAGAATAACAACAACAACGTTCTGCACTAAAATATTCAGTTTTAGCTAAAATTTCATGTATTTTTGTAGGAATTTTCATTAAACAAATTGCCAACTATTTTCTATTTATGATGTTTCTGTACCGGGTGGTCAATAGACCCGATTAGTGTGACGTCACGTACAAACCGCTAAATTCAAAATTACGGTACTTTGCAAAATTGTGGACGAAAAGAGTGAGCTTAAGTATCCAGGACTTAAGGGTTATATTCAAATAGATCAATAGAAGTTGGTTGGTTTTCCAATATATACGCATAAATAAGAGAAATCGTTGTCATATTCACTAATTCTGAACCTTTATCTTTCATCTAGTATCAATATTACATTTTCAAATAGCATATTTTTATTATAAATTAAAGTTAATTTTATACTAAATACATGCGCAGAAATCAGCTGGCGGGAACAGTAATTTTAGAAATACGCACCGGGTTAACCATAACCTAATTACTATGAAGTACTATTAAATTAAACTATAAATTACGTATTATAAAGAACAAACTAATGAAGTAAACGAGTCAATAAGCTAATAAAGAAACAAGAGTAACGCCAGGAACAACAAAGGAAACAGCAATTACAAAGTATAAGGTTAACCCGGTGCGTATTTCTAACATTACTGTTCCCGCCAGCTGGTTTTTTGCGCATGTATTTGTAGTATATAAGTTAATTTTAATTTATAATAAAAATATGCTATTTGAAAATGTAATATTGATACTAGATGAAAGATAAAGGTTCAGAATTAGTGAATATGAAAACGATTTCCTTATTACATGTGTGTATATTGGAAAACCAACCACTTTTATTGACCTATTTTATTATCACCCTTAAGTCCATGTACTTAAGGTTCACTTTTCGACTACAATTTTGCCAAGTTCCAATTTTGATTTAAGCAGTTTAATTTGACGTCACCACTGATCGGGTCTATTGCTCAAGATCTCTCGGCTATATATCAGAAACTATTCATCTTAACTTTAGGGAAAAAAATTATTTAATAAAAAGTGGCCAAGAGAAATTGCTGGAAATAACTTTCAAGTTTTAGGTTAACCGCTAGGGAGCACTCTCTTTCTAATGAGACTAAATTGGTTTAAAATCGGTTGATCCAAACCAAAGTTATAGGGATTTATCCACAAACATTTCCTCACTCTTACCGCCCTTTATATCATGTAAAAAATAGAAAAAAGTATTTAAAAAATTTGTGCGGATTTCGGCCTCTTTCTGTTTTATTTACTATTTAACACCTGGTATAATTGGTCATATTTCACAAAAAACTGGTTTTTAAATTATTCTTCACAGGTTACGGGGCGTTGACATAGAAACTTGAAAGTTATTTCCAGCGATTTCTCTTGGCCACTTTTACTAAGGATTTTTTTTTCCTAAAGTTATAAGATGAATAGTTTCTGATACATAGCCGAGAGATCGGCATTAGGACCACCCGGTACATACATGTACCTTTACGATAAGATTGTAGAACCACATGTATACTGTGGTAGAACTGGAGGCCGTTTTGCACATAGAGCTCGACGAGACGGGCGAAATGATACCTTACTCGACCCTGGAAACTGTTTTATAGCGTCGCTAGAGCGGTTTGAAATTGATTACTTCATAGTCCCAAGGCATTTGCTTTAAATGCATAGCGCAAAGGAGAATCAAGGTTAAATACGAATTAAATGACTCCATCTGCCCCCCCGCGACAGGACACACAGACGAGTGGTAAGCGTTCAATCTTTAAATCCAACTACAACTGTAGTCAATCGGTTCGGTAAGCTCTAATGCAAATGTGTACGAAATAATATTTTAAATAATAATGTAAATATTTTTAGTTTCTCTTATACGAGATGTCGTTAAGACATATTTCACTAGGATTTCTTTCCATGGTTAAGTATAGTGCCATTTTGTTCGTCTAGCCAGTTTTAAGTCAGGTTTGAATATAAATAGATTAGGTTTGGTAGGTTAGGTTACATAGGTTAGGTTAGGTTGGTTAGGTTATAGATTTCTCTTTTACACTTCGGAGTTCGCATTCAAGCAGTAAACGGAAATTAGGATTGGGTTTATAAATTAACAAACTATAATTTTTAATAAAGTTAATCAAACAATACAAACCGACTCTTAACAAATATATCTAAACACTAACTTTTTGTCCTTCTCCTTCCTAGCATTGCTATCAACTAACTTGAAATTTTAACAACGTTTAAACTATACGTTTAAACGTATATACACGTTAGCGATACATTGAACACCGCCAAGGTTCCGATGCATTGTCGGTCGCCGCAAGGTTACCTACTAAACAAGGAACATTAACACAATGTATTGTAACATTTGAACAAAGTAACAAAATTAACATTGGTTCTACATCACATCAACACATTGTTTATAAAAAGAATATTTGAACATGGAAATAACATTACAAAAATATAATGAGTTGAACATGTATTAAACATATTTTTTTGTGCAATATAGTATAAACAAACTTTCGCGCAGAACTCCACATCGTATACTAACAAACGCGTGAAGAGTGTCAAAAGCGTAACATAAACTTTTGCACGACAGATAAAAAAAATGTGTAACAGCGCTACGTTACAACTAACAAAATCTTGTGAAAAACGGCCAGTACAAAAAACCAACAACTTTCCTTTCATGACTGTTTCTGTATAATTTATGTTCTTGGAGGTATCGTTAAAACAATTATAATATCACGTGATTATCATGTCTCAGTTATTACTTAGCGAATCAAAAAATAGTTTATGCGACAGTTGTGTATAACAAAATTACAAAAACTATTTTTTGCAAATATTCCAAGAATGGGAAAATCTATGTAGGTTAGCTGCCCTTTTGGGTCAACAAATTATGCTCAAAATCGAATCGGATCTGTGTTGTTATAAATAAGACTCATATATGCAAAGTACACATAAAAATTGAACCCGTTGTTTCATTGATATCTTCTCCCAGCTGTCTGTCCACTAACCAACATTTTCTTTGCTCCATTATAAACTAACTTCATTTCATCGGAAAAGTAAAAATACTTTTGTAAGTATTTACTCAAAATTACTTCCGATACCTAAGCAAACATTTAAATTAATGATAGGCATGTTTTCCCTGTAGGACCCTACCATCAGTGGAAGCATAGCTTAGTGGTAGAAGCGTCAATTTAACAAAGTCTGAACCACCGCAGGCGCGCTGGATCGAATCCAGTATAACTTGAAGATGAAGAGGTAACGTGAAAATATGTGTAAGACAAAAAAAGTTCAAGTTTTTATTCTTAATCGATCCGTATAATAATAGAGTTCTCGCAGTGCGCCCGATAAACAATACGATAAAATCACGTGACTTAGTTCGATATCGTGCGTACAAATTTAGAGTTCCCGCACTGCGCATTTACGGTAACGAAAAACCGAGCGAAAAAACGGACAATTTGTTATAACTTCAACTGGATTTTTCCCTACTCCTTACTTCTCGAAGAAGAATTAAATCGTCCCCTACAGAAAGGCGAAGACGTTCCGCCTTCTTCTTGTCCATGTGTTTGTAAGTGGAAGTGGAAGATATACAAGATGTGTCATGTATTTTATAGGTTAACAGTGAAAGTTGACTTGTATTTTAGGTTAACAGTGACAGACCGGAGCATAAGTTCAACCTTTTCATATGCTGAATTGAAGTACTTTTGTTATTTTCCACGCGTCTTGTGACAGTGCGACAGCTTCGTCCTTGCACCTCTCTTTCTGTCATAGCGAATTTAAAACAAAGGTCTATAGGTACTATATTTAGTCTGAGGTTTACCACAACAAATTAACCTACAACATCTGATGTGACTGCGTGATAGTTTCACAATCTTACCTAGAGAAAATCATGCATTCACTGTATACAACTGTTTTTATTACCAACTTATCACCTTTCGTTGGCGAAATGTTCCTCACGATCGAAAAGCAAGTTATTAGGGCTAACGATACGATGTAGTGCTTCCGAAAACTTTAACGTATGCACTATTTCGAGGTCAAACCGTTATCGTATCGTTGGAGTAAATCTGAGACATTACTCTCTAGTAAGGAAGTCAAAAAAATCAAAAAAATACCACGTCGCACAGTTCTACACCTTAACCACTAAACTAAATTGTATGTCATATTGTCAAACAGTTTGACCAATCTGCTATCGTAACGTCGCTATTCGAAATTTTATGAAACTTTAAACTACACGTTGTCAGACAAAATCAAATTGTATGCTTTACATTCCAATTTCACGCAATACACATGATTCTTTAACTTTAGAATTTACAACGACAACGACATCTAGTGCCGACCGTGCTAACTGGCGAAGATACTAATAAAATAAAACTTTGAAATAACAATAGAAAGCAACTAATCTACAACATTAATGGACGTATGCACCGACACAAATTAAACTTAAGAGATGCTTATAAACTTAGATATGATTGTTAAAACCATAGCAACAATCGTTTTAAGCCTCGATTAAGTTTAAGTTGTATTGGTGCATACGGCCATAAAAGTAATAATTTGCAAAAGAAAGAAGGAAATAAAGTAATTTAACCACTAGACAGACTATAACAACTCATAAAAATATCTAAAACGCAATGCTGATACTAACCACAACTAACTACCTGTTAAATAATTATAATGAAACTAAAGCTTGTATTACATTATACTTTTTCGTCTAGAAAACTTTGACAAGTTTGTAAACTAGACGGGATACTAAACTAAATCCCTTCCAACTTTGTTCGTGTGATTTTATAATTTTATTGCGCAAACTCTATAGAAGTGTTAATAAGTAATTACCAATTTAAGAAAAATAAACAATATTTTGACTGTAATTGTAACGTGCGTTGTAAGACATCCTAAATAAAATTAAAAAATTCCGTGTTTTAACGCTATAACCGTAGAAGCTTTACATTATACTATTTTCGTCTAGAAACTTTGACAAGTTTGTAAACTTAATGAACCTGACAAAACTTTGATAATGTAATACGGAAACTCCGCCCAAGTTTTGAAACTAGAAGCGGACCAAGTTTTCATCAAAGGTTTACTTACTAGACTTGCGCACTGGATCGAATTTAAGAGCTACCAACACTTACTCATAAATTAGTTACTTATGTGTTTTGATGTTTGTTTATTTCTACTATGTGCTTCTACGGTTATAGTGTTAAAACACGGAGTTTTTTAATTTTATTTAGAAGGTCTTACAACGCACGTTACAATTACAGTCAAAATATTGTTTATTTTTCTTAAATTGGTAATTACTTGTTAACACTTCTATTGAGTTTGCGCAATAAAATTATAAAATCACACGAACAAAGTTGGAAGGGATTTCTAGTTTAGTATCCCGTCTAGTTTACAAACTTGTCAAAGTTTTCTAGACGAAAAAAGTATAATGTAATACAAGCTTTATACAAGCTTAAAACCAAACTAAAGTAGAGCAGAAACTTTATAAAGTGGTATTCACACCTGTGAATTATCATTCTGCATTTTTAGTTGCAGCATCAAAATGAATTAATTAAAGTTGCGCCCTCCATTCCAACACAAAATAAATCGGTTTATAACGCCATTTGTGTGACTAAAATCTTCCTTTTACATCATCCTGTATGTTTAAAATTATGTTGGTTAAACTGAAGATTTGTAATCAGTTTCAGTTGGTATGACCACTGTTTTTATACTTTTGTAGTAATGAGTTTTTTTAATTAAAAATTTATAAATAATGGCAAACAGAACAGTTAAAGATGCAAAATCAATTCACGGAACAAATCCGCAATACCTGGTCGAGAAAATTATAAGATCTCGCATATACGACTCAAAATATTGGAAGGAAGAATGTTTTGCATTAACTGCAGAGCTTTTGGTAGACAGAGCTATGGAATTACGGTTTATTGGAGGCGTGTACGGAGGAAACATCAGACCAACACCCTTTCTATGCTTGATTCTTAAAATGTTACAAATTCAACCTGAAAAGGACATCGTAGTTGAGTTCATAAAGAATGAGGAATTTAAGTATGTACGGGCCCTAGGTGCTTATTACATGAGACTCACCGGCTCCTCGCTAGACTGTTATAAATATTTAGAACCCTTGTATAATGACAACAGGAAGTTACGCCGACAAAATCGACAAACTCAGTTTGAAATGGTACACATGGATGAGTTTATTGATGAATTGCTAAGGGACGAACGGGTATATGTTACATTAAAATGATGAATTGCTTAAAATACATTTTATTCAGGTGTGCGATGTTATTTTACCAAGGATACAAAAGCGACATGTGTTAGAAGAAAACAATGAACTAGATGCTAAAGTATCAGCATTAGAAGATGATTTAGATGAAGACATGGAATTGGAGGAAGAAAAACATGCGGAACAACCACCAAAACGTGAGGAAAAGGAAAGACATCGTGAGAGAAAAAGGGATAGAAGCAGATCCAAAGAGCGCGAACGCGAAAAAGCAAAGAAAAGATAGAAACATAGAGATAAAGATAAGGAACGTGATAAAGACTGCGACAAAGATCGACGGAACGAGATCGGCGCAAAGATGATAGAAAGAGAGACAGAGATCGACATCATTAAGGAACGAAAATTCTATTTATGTATTATCGATATCACATAAGGTTTCAATAAAAATATAGAGAATACTTTTATATACAAAATATACATTTAAGGCTTCCTAAAATATTCTCAATTTAAAATGTAGGGGCATTAAGTTGAAATAATTTGTCTTCTCGTTTTTAATCAGCTGAGTAATCTCCCAACAGTTGTTATTGCATTTCCAGTTTCTGTAAGAGGTTCGAGTACACATATAGTTCAAACCAGGTGTGTCCCATGCTAAAATTGCATCATTTGCGTTTTCTTTCAAATAACAGTTTTAACGGTCGCGTGGGACAATGTAGTTTGTAATGGGCTTGCTTGTACAGATTCAATAATCTCTTGCAATTTATTGAGTATGGTGCACCTTTACTAGGCTGATAGAATTGTGCAGTCGATTTACATTTGTATAAGTAGTGGCGCAATTCAGGAAAACCTACTTCCATACAAGTTTCTTCCCTGGTAGATAAAGATGCGTTAATAGCTTCCAAACAATTGTTTGAGGCGTAGACGCTCCACAACTTTTGTTTGGCTTCGCTTAAAGAAGGAAACGCATCACCTTCCACAGTTAACAGCAATAGACACGCCTGACAATCTTCCGCTAAATATGATACATGACCGTACAAAAAACCGCTAGAATCGAACCTTGGCAAACAAAGCGGTGCCCAACAACTTTCTATAGTTTTAAAGCTTTCAGAAGCTTGCACTAGATTGAAAATAAGATGCAAATCGTGCGGATGTATGTAGTATTTTTTCATACGAACTAACGTTATAAGCTGATTGTTGGCCAGAAGTATCCCAAAAACTACATTCTGAAAATGAAAACATTATTTGTGGATTTTATCATTTTTTGGTTACCTTAATTTTACTACAAGACTGAATGATTGCAGTACTAATGCTATCCCTAACAGAAGCAGCTAATGGAAGACATTGTACGGCGCCTAAAGTAAAAGCTGGCTCATTTTCAGAAAAATCAAGTAGATGATCTATGAATCGATCTACTCCGGTTAACAAACGTCTTAAATCATAATTGCGCCTTTGTTCATATATTTTCACTAAACGGCTTAATGTTAAGGTACTCGCAATTTGATTAAACACATAGCTGAAAATATTGTATTTTAATGGATTCTCAAAAAACAGTTCAAAGGGAACCACCCCAAGTAAACTTACTTCAACTGAGCTGTTAATTGTAAGGTACATTCTTCAGTTTTAGAAACTGCAACTAAAATTAACGGCTCCTTAAACAAGAACACAAATTTTCTATCTCCCCATGAATGCTTCTTATAGAATCATCATCAGCTTGTACAAAACTAACCAGTGCTTGCATTATTCCAAAATAGCTCGCAAATCTATCCTCATTACCATACCTACAAACTTAAATTAAATTTTCTTTAATTAAATTTGTAAATCTATTTACCTAGAATAAATAGGTTTTCCTGCAGAGCTAAGTACGAAAATATGTTTAGATTTACTAAGCCATTCTTCATCTTGCAAATAATCTTCATCCCTACTAATAGTAGAAGTGACCGGACTACAGTTTAAGTGAATATCATTTTCTAGATTGTTACAATTATCTAAGAACTCATCAGAAGTGGCCGATGTACAATTTGAATTCTTAATTTCTTCTAAGCTAGAACTCATTTGTTGAAAATTCTCATAAGAATCAGTTGTCACCAAGGCGCTCTCGGAGCTGCTCCTGGTTCGAATTCTAAGTTTGTTGCCATTTTAAAATAAATTTGTTGAGTAACTATTTAACACACATTGTAAAATTATGAGTAAGTTTAACACATTCTTTGTTTTTAATCAACTAGTACATCTTTAACCTTAAATTTTATTTATTTGATTACTTGAAATACGGTGTTGCCGCATTTACATCATCTTGTAAACATCAAAACTTAACTCGAAACTATTAATAATAATACGTGGAAATTCTACGCGTACAACAAAGCTATCAAAATAAGACGCAGGAATTTAAAATTAATTAATAATAATCGCACGGAATTTGAAATAATGAAACTTTGGCAACACTGATTACATTACGATGAAATAGATGTCGCTGTCTGTAAATTCAAACATAACCTCGTCAAACGTCGCGAAAGAATTACTAAGCATTTATTTTCAATCAAAAATATTTAAAAAATGGAGTGCCTTCTTGGAATAAAATGTAACAATTTTGTTATCGTCGCTGCCGACATGACCAAAGCCCAGAGTATTATGGTTATGAAAACTGGTAAGCCACCACTTATTCATCACAAATATTATTTTCTCATCATTACTTTCTAGATGAAAATAAGTTGCATAAATTATCTGATAAACTTGTTATGGCCATTAGTGGAGAGCAGGGAGACACTACTCAGTTTGCAGAATATATTGCAAAGAATATACAATTATATAAAATGCGTAACGGATACCAACTCGGCCCCAAAGCTGCATCGGCATTTACTAGAAGAAATTTGGCTGAAGCACTTAGGAGTCGAGTAATATTTACATACGCTTAAAAATTTATATTGCAACTAAATTTTTAGTCTCCTTATCATGTTAATATGTTGTTAGCCGGGTTCGATGAACAAGATGGTCCCCAACTATTTTTCATAGATTATTTAGCTTCGATGGCCGATGTTAAGTTTTCAACTCACGGTTACGGCGGTTTCTTCTCTACATCAATCATGGATCGTTATTATTCTCCAGAATTGACTGAAAAGAAGCTTATGATGTGATAAAAAGATGTGCAAGAGGTGCATCGACGTCTCATCATTAATTTGCCCAATTTTAAAGTCCAAATAATCGACAAAAGGGAATTCGAGATTTGCCTTCGATTACAGCTCAAGCGTTGGCTAAGGAATAATACTTTTATTTTAAGTTCCATTGTAAACTTATTAAAATAACTTGAGTTAATATAATTTAATTGTATAATAATACATTCAATTTTCTTTATTTTAAGATCAACCATATAACAAAAATAATGTACAATGTGCAGAAGTAGTTACAATTTTTTCATAAAAATTTATTTAATAAAAAAATTGGGAAGAATAAGAACTAAGGAAGTTTATTTTACCTTCTTAGATTCAGTGGATTTTACTTGCTTCTCCTCTTTTTACTCTCTTCCTTTTCGTCTTGGTTGTCTTCGTATCTTTAAAATTAACACAAATGTTTAAATAATTCATTAGAGAACAAAAATATGGTAATTAAATTCATCCACGTATTATTAGCGCCTAATTAATGGTATACTTACTTAAAAAGCGCCGTTAAATCTCCCTTGACAAGTGCAACAGCTAGAGGTGTTCCTAGACAAGCTGGCACTAAATAAAGTAGGGCCGGTTGAGCATGTTTGAATACATGCATTCACGAAAATTGTTGCCATTAATCCTAAGAAGTATGCTAGAACGTTGAGTGGAAGTACAATTTCGATTGTCGTTTTAAACTGTGATCGAGCGTAATAATAATGCAATAAATATTCCTGGTACAACAATATCTCTAAACCTAACATGGCAAAATTATTAGCCGCAAGTCCGTGTGTTAACAAATCTTGAGGAAGACAACTGAAACCTGATATTGAAATACCAGACAATCTTAATAATGATACTTACGTTTTATTGGTGCTTCAAAGCTTTTAGCTACTGTTACCATTACGTCAGTTCGAAGACCCAAAAATGTCATAAATAAACAACCCTGAGAGTAAAATGCATCCAGTGACGGCGTTGTTGAGATGTAAAAGTTCTACCGCATTGATAGCGAAAGCTAAACCAAACAGGTTGTTTGCCACCCAGTGTTTTTGCAATAAATACCAAGCCCGACTACTAAGCAACAGATTAAGCGACAATGTCATGGGAAGAAAATTTATAGTTAATTATATCTTGTTTATTCTCTCCTTCTCCTTGCGTAAACAGAATGTGGTACTTTATGTTTGGTACCGAAGATGGTACCAACTTGCTTACAATAGGACTACAAAAATCAGTCATTATCAAATACTATTATAGTTTTATGTCACAAACCTAAGTATGTGTAAGCGCTAATACACCTAGGAAGAAGAAATACCCTGTTAACAAAGAGATTAATGTACTCTTTGGAGAACAGCTTGAATATGATGTAAAGTCAAATAATGCAACGAAGCCATAATTGGAAACATTGCAGCATCTTTTGTTGTCATCGTTTCGCGTTTCTAAGAAAGATTTAAAAGCAAACACCAACTTGTAACGAAGATTTACCTGTTCCTTATGGAAACTAACAGAGCGGTATGAACCAAAAATATGGGCAAAAGAGCCATAATAACTAAACTACCGTACGCTACTGCAATTCCTTCGGGTGTGCTAGGAGGTTTTGTGGTACCATTTGTTGCTGTTTCGTTTACATTTTCTGCACTTTGAGCGATAATATAATTAACTACACTCGCATACGCCATGTTTAAAAGAACTAGCGTGAAACTGTGTAGTACGTGAAGTTCGATGACGACGCAGTCTCTGATTGGTCGAGTCGTAATTACCAACCTTGAAATTCTTCACAAATGATGGGAATATGAATGTTTAGAAAAACATTAATATAATTGATTAGATTTAATTTTAACGTCGTAATTGCAATTTGATAAAAAAAAACAAAATTTAATCATTCAAATTTGAGCGTTAAAATTCAAGTAACTGCTGAACCTTATAACATTTACAATTAAATCTAAATTTAATTATAAATGTTTATTTTTATGTTAAGGATGGTTAAAAATGTTTGTTTTTATATTAATAACTCAATTACAAAATTAATTATCTTCTTAGGCACCCTTAAACAAACTAACAATCTTGTAAAACACCTTGTATATTTGTTCATAATCCAGTACAAAATAAAAATAAAACGTTTTTATTAAATTTTTAATAAAAGCAATCAAAATGTAAGCCGCAGTTAAAAGGTGTGAATCAGTAATAAAATTAAAATTATTAATTTATTAGTACTTATTTGCCTTAAAATTAGTCACAATTCGATACGGCAACCACAATTGTAGTAGGTAATGCAGAAGCCGATATTACAGCCAACCTAATTTGACCAACAAATACAATAATAATAAAAACTACACAAAAATGAGTAATGTATACATTCTAGAGCCGCCTACATCGGCAAAAGTACGTGAGTATCTTCGAAACGAATTTGTAAACATCTTGTTACAGGTAGTGTTGAACACAACAGTAGGTGATATCGACATTGAACTATGGGCGAAAGAAACACCGAAGACAAGTAGAAATTTCATACAACTCTGTTTGGAGGGCTACTATGATGACACAATTTTTCATAGAGTTGTTAAAGGTTTTATCGCACAAGGAGGTGATCCTGAAGGTACACTGGTGCTGGTGGGGGAGTCAATATATGGGAACCATTTAAAGATGAATTTCATCAACGTCTTAAATTTGTACGTAGAGGACTTGTGGCAATGGCTAATTCGAGCAAAGATGACAATGGATCACAATTTTTCTTCACTTTAGCCGCTACACCTGAATTGCAAAATAAACACACAATATTTGGTAAAGTTACTGGTGAAACCCTATTCAACATGCTCAAACTGGAAGATGGGTTGATAGAAGATGAAAGACCAGTATTTCCTCATAAAATTATTAAAACGGAAGTTTTAAGCAATCCTTTTACTGATATTATACCAAGGAAAAAAGAGGTTCAAGAACCAGAGAAGAGGAAAAAGTTAAAGTACCTGGAGTAAAGTAATTTCTATCGACTGTCATATCTGTTACTCATTTAAATAATTATAGGAATTTCAAGTTACTGTCTTTCGGAGAAGAAGCAGAGGAAGATGAGGAGGAAACTCTACAGGAGTTAAAGAAATTTGCAGGAAAAAGTAAATCTCGCATGATGTTTTAAATGATCCAAAGCTTAGTGCTGTTACCGAAAAACCTCCCGAAGGACCACAGGAACAGCCTGTTGATCAAGAACCGATTTAGAAGAACAATTACAAAGTATTAGAAAGAAATTAAAAGCGGAATCGAAGAAAACTTACATAAAAAAATCGTTTTTGAAGACGAGGAGGAAGTGCGGAAAAGAAAACAGTAAAGTTAATTTTTAGTTTCTCAATAATTTACTTAATTTGATTGTTTTAGAGAAGAGATTAAAAAGAAATTGAAAACGTTAAAAGAGAATATCACCAAAATAAACTGCAAAAAAGACAAAATCAATGCAGAGGAGCAACAAGAACATTTGCATAGAAGTGAAAGCGCTGAAAGAATATCAGAATGATAATGCTAAGTACAAAGAAATAAAAATTCATTTCCCAAGAAAGGTTCTAGTAGAGAAGAATTTACTTTAAACCTTCTGTCAAAATTCAAAAACAAATTACAAGCGGTAAAGGAAAAAGAGAGGGAGGAGGAGGAAGCTAAAGAAAAAGCACAAAGAATTGATTTTGAAGAAAATCAGTCGGAAGATATGGAAAAGGAAGATGAGAGCTGGTATAATGCTGATGAACGTTATGTAGTTGTTATTTTATTATTTTGCTTCTTTAGGATGACTCACGAACTTCATTTTGTAAACAATGAACCTGTGCTAGCTAAAGATGCAAACACTAAAAAAGCTGATGATTGGTTCGAAATTTACGATCCTAGAAATCCGCTCAACAAAAAGGAGAAGAGGAGAAGACACAACAACGAGCACTAGATAATTATTGTATATTTTGTAATTTCTCTATAGTTTGTAATTTTAATTATTCAAATAACATTTAGCATATGAATTTTCTTGTTTTTATTAATTAAATTTGCCTTACTATTCCAATTAAACGAGGGTAAAAATGATAATACAAGTAAAAATCAATGATAGCCTCAAAGTGTTACTGTTTTCTGTTGTAAAATACATGAATAAAATAATGAAACCAATTTCTAAAAAACACGTTTGGTAATAACTGCTTTTATAGAAAAATTACTTACATACCGAAATGATTCTATAAATATAAATAAGCAAATGTGAAGTAGAAATTAAGTGTGTATTGCAAATTTTAAAATATTCCGAAACTATAGAAATTACAAATCTTGCATGTATACTAAATTGCCTAACAAACAGGTGCATAATGTATAAATTCCAAACTAAAAAAAGTTATCACTATACAGTGCTTCCCAAAAGTAACGGATAAATTCTATAAAATCGTAAACAAAAATATTTCATAAAAATGCTTTGACACGTAGATTTTTATTTTTAAATTACTATCCTAAAATAACTTTTCAGCCCCCCACCCTTTTCCTCCTAAGGGGTGGTAACCCTACCTTTAAAAATTCAAATAGCAAAATATTCCTTGCGATACCTTAATTGATAGATTTTTTTATTCTCAATACAACGAAAAAAAAATTATTAAAATCGGTTGAAAAATGACGGCGATATTTACCAAAATGCATTTATTTTCACAAAACTGGGGGATTTAATTTAATTAACTAATCCTAAATTAAATGTTCAAAGTGCTGCCCGTTAATGACAAGACAATGCTCTAATCTATTTACAAAAGCTTGTTGAACATTGTCTAACATTTCTGGAGTGATTAAGTGAATTTCTGCACGAATTCTTTCCTTTAATGCCTCAATATTTGCAGGTCTATTCAAATAAACTTTTGTTTTTAAATAACCCCAAAGAAAATAATCCAATGGGGTTAAATCTGGCGATCTTGCTGGCCATTCAATATGTCCTCGTCTACCAATCCACCGATTAGGAAATTCTTGATCGAGTATTCTCGAACTGGTCGCGCATAATGTGGAGGCGCACCGTCTTGCTGTAACCAAATTCTGTCATCGGGTCTATCAAGATCTTCTGCGTTAGGAAACAATACCGCTAAAGCAGGTACTAGTTCATTTTGGAGAAAGTTCACCATTCAACGTTACGTCGAAAAAATTGGTCCAATAATTCTAGAACCCACCACACCGACCCCACATTAAACTTTTGAGGATATTGTGTGTTTGCTTCCATCATCAATGCGGATTTTGAAGAGCCCAGTAACGGCAATTTTGTTTATTGACGGTACCATTCAGAAAAAATGTTGCCTCATCAGAAAAAACGATGTTTCTAATAAAGTAAGGATTTGCATTAGAGTTCCATCATTGTTTCACAAAATTGCATTCGTCGATCAAAGTCATCATCGGACAGTTCTTGTACCAGGTGCACTTTATACGGGTGAAATTTGTGTTTTCCAAATAATCTGGACACTGTACTTTTGACGCATTAACTTGTGAAGCGACCTCCGCAAGGGTTGAATGTGGATTTTCTTGCACCATTAAAACCGCATCCAATTGTCGGTTTTCATTTAAGGCCAATGGACGTCCTGCTTTAGGCTTATCCCGTACATGTCGAAATCGCAAAATTTGTTTTCGATTCGACTTACTGTAGATTGCGATATTGGCGGACGGTCGGAGTGCATTTCATTGAATAAAATACGAACTTCTTCATGCGTCCGGCTTCTATCTCAATCCCAATCAACATTAAAACTTCGATTCTTTCGGTTTCAGTAAGTTTCATTTGCTACTATTTCTTTAATCCCGAAAAACTTGGAATTGTGTTTGATATGTAAAATAAAACAAGTTGCAATTGTTTTAACGATATTGTTATATTCCTTCAACACGGCCTACTTGAATATTGACGCTCTTCTTTCATTACATTTCGGTAAATATTGCCGTTATTTTTCAACTGATTTTAATAATTTTTTTTGTTGTATTGAGAAAAAAAATCTATCAATTAATGTATCGCAAGGGGTATTTTGCTATTTAAATTTTTAAAGATAGGGTTACCACCCCTTAGGAGGAAAAGGGTGGGGGGTTGAAAAGTTATTTTAGGATAGTAATTTAAAAATAAAAATCGACGTGTCAGAGCATTTTTATGAAATATTTTTGTTTACGATTTTATAGAATTTATCCGTTACTTTTGGGAAGCACTGTATATATACTATACTACTTAAGTGGTTCTTATTAGATAAATATTAAATTTATCAAGGTAGTGACATCTTATGGAAACATTATGTACAACATTTTTAAGTGAAAGTAAAACTGTTCCTTTAACGGCAAAAAAGTTATTGCTCTTCAAAGTCGACAGAACGGCTTAAAAAAGTTTTTTCTTTTCGGCTCCTATCTTTTTTCCAGTCCACTTGAAGCTTTTTTGTAACAAAACTTTATTAAAGAAAAAGTAATTTCAAATATTTACAAAAAAAAATTATCCCGATACAACCATTTCTAGTCCGTCAATCGACGCGCAAAGTTGCTATGTTCCGGGCGATATTTCGAAATACGTCATAATACGACTTGTCCCCCGTTCATTATTAAAATAAACGATTGTAATGCACGATACATTGTTTAAATATACCTATTTGTTCAATAAAAATTTTGTTGGAGTGTATTTTTATTTAAAAAATGAAGATTTCGATGAATTTAATGATGACTTAATTCTTTCCTAAATATTATTCAATTATACTATTGCTATTTGTTACTAATTTATTGGTACAATAAGAAATTCTTTTTTGAACCAGAACTGTGTTTATATTGAAACAATTAATATTTCGACAGGTTTAACCTTTATGAAGACATTTTTCCGAACTCAATTCCGCACTACCCTTGAGGTTGAGTTCACGGTGCGTTTTTTTTCATGAGGTTTCCCAGATAGCTACAGTTTTCACTTTTTCTTTAGTGAATTTCTCACATTGCCATGATATTGATAGCCATCGTCATTTTCATTCTTACTTATCACAGGTGATTGGCTTGCTTTTCGTTTTAATGAAGCGGTTGATCTTGGTAAAGGTACCATCGTTGTAAGTTCGTCATCAACTTCGTCGTCTTCGTCATTCGAGTTCTCTAGATTTCTTTCGCTTACTTTCGTAGGTTTCTCCACCGAAAATCTTGCACAAAACAAAACATTTCAAACCTGCTTTTTGACATCCACAAACCCTGCTACAGTTGGTTGTACATCCACAGAATACAAAGTCCAGAAGTTTGCGTGGTATCGGTTCCTGATTGGTCGTCATGGTTCCAAGTGTTTTTATCTCTGCATCGATTTACTTTTGCACTTGATGATACGTTCAAAGGGAATGTTGCCTCGCTGCTGAGCTCGTGGGAGGTAAACGCGATAAGTTAGTTTTGGTTTTCAGATCAGGTTGCAAAAACGAGCAGCGAGACAACATTTCTTTTGAACATATCAAGAGCAAAGTTGATCGGTGCAGAGAAAAATGCACTTGGCCAATCACAACCAATCAGAAATCGAAACCACGCAAAGTACTAGACATTGTATCATGTGGATGTACAACCAACTGTAGCAGGGCTTGTAGATGTCGAAAAGCAGGTTTGAAATGTTTTGTTTTGTGCAAGACTTGCCGTGGGAAAACCTGCGCGACCGCGAAAGAAGATGTAGATGACTCAAATGACGAAGACGAGAAACTTGATGACAAACTTCCAACGATTGTACCTTTACCCATATCAACCGATTTATTGAAAAGAAAACGAGGCGAACCGCCTGTGATAAGTGAGAATGAAGATGATGGCTATTAATATCATGACAAAGTGAAAAATTCACTAAGCGCCGTGAACTTAACCTCAAAGGGGTGGTGCGGAATTGAGTTTGGAAAAACAGAAAAATATGTTTTTAAAGTTAAAACCTGTTGAAATATTAATTGTTTCAATAGAAACACAGTTCTGCGTTTAAATTAAACAAATTCATAACAAATAGCAATAGCGTAATTGAATAACATTTGGAAAAAGAATAAAGTCATCATTAAACCCATCGAAATGTTCATTTTTAAATAAAAACCACTCCAACAAAATTTTTATTGAACATATAGGAATATTTAAACAATGTATAATGCATAACAATCGGTTATTTTAATAAATGAACGGGAGACAAGTCGCATATTACGACGAAATGCAGCGCAGAGCGCGAGCGCTATTCAGCGTATTTCGAAATCCCGAACGAAACATAGCAACTTTGCGCGTCAATTGACGGGCGAAAAATGGTCGTATCGGAATTTTTTGTAAATGCTAGAAATTACTTTATCTTTAATAAAATTCTCTCATAAAAAGAGTCAGGTGGACTGGAAATAAGATAGGAACCGAAAAGGAAAAAAAACTTTTTAAGTCTTTCTGTAGACTTTGAAAAGCAATAACTTTTCTTCTGTTAAACGTACAGTTTTTTGTTATATAACATTGCTGAAAATATAACTCAAAACAAATCCAAAGACACTAAGCTTATGACTGTGTGATAATTAGAACGCGAGGTATAAAAATTCTAAAAAAAACACCAAACCTAAGATGGCGGAGAAAGGGTTGGTTTTAGGGGTGCGCAAACTTAGGGTTAAACTCACCGAGGAAAACCCTTTCAAATGGAGGGTAAGAAAAATAATGTATAAAAATTGGTAGGTCACACCTATAAAAATTTTCTAAATGCACTGGACTATAATGAAGAAGAAAACGTAATAGTTATTTAATTCTCGAAAAAGTTAGGTATATTATTTTTTGTAACAAGAAACTGTAGTAATAATTCATAAATAAATAAATTCACGGCTGCTTAGATTTTGTGTTTACAAGAAATTTGAGTTGGTAGCACTGTCCCACCGATTGCTTGACAATTTTCTTTGCGTTGTCAACTAATACCAGCCTAACAAAATTTCCCTATTCCTTCGGAAACTAAAAACACCCTGGTGCGGGAAATGAAACTTTCCGTGTATCGAGAATAACCAGGAAATCAGTACTCTTAGGCAATAAGCACAAAAAAAAATAAATTTAGATCATATTCTAGTTGTAGTTGTAAGCAAATAGTCACGAGAAAATTAGTCGCCAAAACAGACAATGAAGTGATGATTACCAAATAGTTGACCATTTTATAAAAAAATTAAGTAAAAGTTGTAGAAAATATAATTTTAATCTGTAAATGCATACGTAACATCTACCTATCGTAGATCTTTCTTGGAATTAAGGTTTGTGTTCTCAAACGATCCACTTACCATTTAAATATTAAGTTTATTTTCTAGTTAAGCGATAAATATTGTTTTCATAAAACATGTATGTTTACTTTTCGAATTGTTTGTTCAAGCACAAACTGTTTTATTTTTATTGTTTGTCAGACATCTTTAAGCTTTAGAATTGTTTACTCAATTTGTTTGCAAGAGAAAGTGTGGGTGTTGTTAAACTCAAAAACACGCGTTATAAAAAACACTCGTTATAAAACGATTCGTTAAATCCGGTTAACGATTATTTGGAATCAGCAGAGTTGTCTAAGCCAGATTGTTCAACGTCTTTTCATTGTTGTTTGCTGTTTGATGTTAGTACAAATTCTGGTATAATTCACCCTCACAGACTTAGAGGCAGTTGCCACAAACTCAGTTAAGAATTTAACTGCATGTTAAAAACAATCGTTACTATATTTAATCTTTGGATACTATTGTTTTTAATCTACGATTAAATTTCCAACCGAGTTTGCTGCTAACAACATTTAAGTGGCTTTCAACTCTGTGATACCAAGAAATGGTAATATTGTTTGTGTCTGATTCTGAGATGCATTTTGTTTCTTCTAATTAACCTTCTAACTTGTTTCTTGGTCTAACCGCACTCGTCTTTTTTATCCACTATATATAGATGTTCTTCTTATAGTTATGACAATTGTCTCTTTAGACTACAAACTACTGTGGATTCTATACTTTAATTTTATTATATTTAATTTATTTGATAGATGACATTGATATATTGTGTCATTTTGGCTAAGTTACTGAAGCCTGGTTAAACTGTTAATTAACTTTACAAAAAAATTGTATTCATAATTACATACACTCTACGTTTAATTTGGCATGCAGTGAAATGATAAAAAAAGCTCTAAATGAAGTATTCAGTTAATTGCGGCAGATATAATAATGTATTTAAAATGGTAATAACCGGAAGCCAACACATATTAATAAAATTTTGCTTTAATAAATACTCTTTGCTGCGAACGTGTTCTAATAACAACAATTACCTATAAGCTGCGAAGAAACGGTTTTGTGGTTGAAAAAATTATTAAGAAATAAGACATTTCTAAGAATATCACATAAATATTAATGATGGTTTGGTACGTCGTCAACAAAAGAGCTAAAAAGGCACACTCGACTTGCATTGGTCGACTCTGCTAAATTTACCTGAAAAGAAACTCGTCTTCAATTTTAGATGCACATTTCACATCCTCTTGCATTCGTCAGTGCATTGTATTTGTTTTGTCTCTTATTTACTTGTGTTTAGAGTGTGTTTTAAAATTTATTGGGTTTAACTACTACGGTAAGATTAATGCATAAATTAAACAGCCAAAAATTCCATTTGCGTTCGAATTTGTTTATTATAATTAATGTAAAATTATTTATTTAAATTTAAATTAAGTTATCAAAACGACGTTTGATTCTTAGAATCGTTTTTGTTGGTTACGCTTGAAATTTGTGTTACAACGTATTTCTATTATTAGACAACAATATACGAAAAGTTAAAAATATTAAAGAATAAAATTTACTTAATTTTACAGAATTTGTTGAAATTGTTGAACCATTTTATAAAATATTTTTAAACAAACAAATTAATTTCATTATCAACAACTTAGCACACACAATATTAACCAAATTAATTTATTCTGTTTCTTTTGTCATTGGAAGGTTCTTTCAACTATAAGAATGGGTTTTCCTTATTTAATCGTTCACAAATTCAGAAGCCGACATGAAAAATGCTTTTGCCTCATTCCTCCAAATCTTATAAATGTGTCTTGAAGTCGGCCAATCGAACGTCCGTCTGTATGTAAACACGATACCAAAAAAAAAACATTTGTCCGATTTTTACAAAACTTGGCATGATTAAATTTTAGGCTGCAGAAAATAATGTTCTTAACCTACGTAGATTTTCTATTTTGGAATGTTTATAAAAATATTCATTTTACTCATTTTTCTTCAAATAAATGTTTTTCGTTAAAACTATTTTTGATCAGATAAGTAATTATTTGAGATATGAAAATCACTACATGTTTCAACAGTATCTCCAACAATATTGTGTTTTTATTGGAAGGAAGGATTTCCAACCAAACTACAAAAATCCAGTACATGGCAACGTTTCATACTCTCTTTACTGGTGGGTGCTTCTTTGGACCAGTACTAAAGAGGTGATTAGTGCAAACTATACCTATTTTACAAAAATATAATTTCCACAAACTCATCTCATCTTTCACTTACCCAAAGATACACATACCAGTAAAATAATGCAAAACGTTGCCATATACTGAATTTTTGTAATTCCACTCTTCAATAAAGGGTTCAGCGATTATCATCCTGGCGTAATTATTATTATTAGGAGAAGTACAGGAACTTCTCCTAATATCCTATTTCATTACTTCACTAGCTCTTTTTTTGAATGTTTCTTTCCATCACTCAGTCTGTGGCCAAAATACCTCTCGTTGAATCTTTAGGGCAAAACCCGAACATTAGTCTTGAGGTAGTATTCTAAAAGTAATCGTTAAAAGAATCTTCAGATTGAGCCCAATACATTGTGGGTCTGTAAGAAGAAACATCATTATTGGCTTAGATTTAGGGAACTAGTGTGGTCTAGATTCGGGCCTAATCGCCGTCATTGATTGGAATTAGCGAAACGTTAGAAAAAAAACAATCAACGACGGCCCTTAATCTACACCACACTGGTTCGCAAACAGGCAGCAAAAGCCTCAACCAATCTTTTAGATCTAGAGATTCTTAGATTACTGGACCTTCTTTAAGAAAGAGGTGCATATAATTAAGTTATGCCTGACTTAAAAATGATTAGGGTTTAGATGTTTTAAGGCACTTCTGTTAATAAGATGTTGGAGGAATCACGCTTCTTTCTACAGTTCTTTAAAAATTTAGACAAATTTCGACATTTTTATTCACACCTCACTAGAACTAACCTATATTCTATATTTGTTAATTTTATGGTGTCACTATTATCGTCATCGAGTGTAGGTGATGTTGAAAGATTGCCAAAAAATTAGTTAATCCTCAAGAGGTATACCGTAAAGAGATCTGTCTTTTTTGTAAATGTCACTAGATGTTTCCTATTGGATGTTAAGCGGGTTGGAATTATTGTCAAAAATTGTCATGGTTAATTTTTCAGTTTTGTGTTTAGAAAGGCTTTTGGAGTATGCGATCGATGCCACTCCATTGGTGGTTTTCTCTGGTTTACTACAAGTAAATTTAATTCTAGTAGGTTATTTAATTGTTGTTCGTAGGCTTGTACTATAATTGTGTAGCTAGTTTGTTAATAAGATTTTTTATCATCCTGCAAATCTATTAAACAGTTCATATAAAGCAAAACTTTAGAGTACTACAATTACACAGAGCAATGTATTCTACCTATGACATGGGTAGTGTTTCTTCCATAAATGGTATTAGTAATGAGGTTATCATTGTCAACCAACAAACTAATCAATTATTTTCTAGGAAACACATGATGTTTTTTAGACAGCATCATTTTGAAATAACACGCAAATGTTGAGTATATTATCAAGTGCTAATTCACATTCGTCTAGATTTTCCCCCAGATGATTATAATGAATGTCATTAAGGTAGATACCTCACCGCTTATATGAAAATTCTGCTCTGCTATGTGTGATTATCTTACGTTTAGAAAATAAAATTATCGTGGTACCTTTCATTGACAATTAAGTTTTTTTATTGTTAGTTTTCAATTCCTTTACTTGCTACATCTCTTCCAGAAAATAATTATCTCTTTCTAAAAATTAATTTTTTGGTATATTTTGAACAAGTGCTAGTTAGTTTTTACCTTACCCTTCTTTATATACGTTTTTAGAAAAGTTTGGATGATTTACCTACTAAATTTACTGAATCAACGCAGAATTTAATGATGAAGATATTAATTGTGACCATTTCCGTTGTTTAGAAAATATGTAGAAAAATTGAAAAACATACATGTGAGGTTCAGAAATTGGGCACCCATAGAACGATTTCGAGTAGAGTCTATAGAGTTATTTTACTTACAAATTTTGAATAATCACCTATCGACAAAATGAGAACTAACTTCTTACTTCTTATTTCGACTAATCCTAGTTTCGTTAACATACTTAGGCCCAGTTGTTACAATATCCGCTTAAAGTTAAGTTTGGTTTTAATTTCCTACGCGATAATTGTTGTCACAATTGTATTTTTAGAAATTTAAACCATAGTTTAAGAAGTGTACAACTGGTCCTAAATGTCTTAACATTCTCTAAATCACCATAGTTATAATGCTTATATTAATGAAATCAGAAAACTTCTTATCATATTAGATTATCAACTAATGTTACTATTTCATATTAAAATCTTTTGATGTACCTACTCTGTTTATTTAAAAACTAATACAAAGCAAAATATTCTGTTTTGTTTTGCTTTCAATATATTGATTCAACTTGTTATTAGTTAAAAATAGTCGATTATAGTAATCTTTGTATGTCTATTAGTAGCATTCGAACACAATCTGTACTTTAATTATTTCCCGAAAGGAAAAATTATTGTTATAGTATACGATATCAGTAATAGTTGCCAGACTGTCTCGCCATCAGTTTTATCATATATAGTTTACTAATGATTACACTTTAGTCACCTCATAGCATCGAAGCTAAGCGTGGGTGTTATCGAAAAGTATTTTGCAAAATTTTTGGTTGTTTTTATGGCGAATTAAATCGACGACCTTGTAACGATTAGTGAGGAAGGAGTTACGTACCTCTCTTATAAATCTATTATACATACATATATGTGCGTGAGTATATAAGCGTTTTCAGTTTAAAACCCAAACTAGTGGGTACGCGCAAAACCAGAACACTCGCGCGTTTTTAAAACAATGTGATTGGAAACTTTTAAGTGTTTATAATATTTATCCGAAAATGACACAAGTAATCGTTAAAGTTGAAGGTGCGTATGTGTTAAGAAAAAAAAATCGTGGTTTGTAAAAATAGTGTTTTTAGAATCCCCTTACACAAATTGACTCAAGTGAAGAAACGCCCGCAAACGTATAAAAGGGCCATTGCGGTTGCTACGTCTATGCATTTTTGGGCATTGCAATACCGATGGCTTTGGTATCGGTACCACTTTACCTTAGGTACCATGTGTACGCGAGCCAGTGGTACCCGTTTGCGGTGTCGGACATGCGATTACTCGACAAACGGATATCAACAGTGTGGTGTCAGGTTTGTGTTAATTTTGAAAAATTTAATTGAATACAAATTACGGTACTATATATATAGGCGGTACGAGATGACGTATGTTCTTAATTACGTTCGTCAACCTGCAAAGTCCGGTTATTTATATATTTTTTTTCCTTTAGATAGACTATTTAATTTGTATTAGTAACCTGACATTATCTGTAAAAATGTTGTGGGAAATTTTGTTTTAATTAAGTTTTAGCTGTTGAATTAGTTAATAATAATTAAATAATAGAATTTATAGCTTGGATAACGTCAATGGTAAACCTTCAACAGAATCCAAATTAACAGTTCAATATTTCAAATTTTTACAATGCACTAATCTATTCCATAACATATTTTCTAACCGCTAACTTTGTAGATAGCTAGTAGCTTAAACTTTTATTTCAATTATGAACTAGAGCAGATATGTTTTAGTTTACATTAAATAATGATAAAATGTATTCTGATAAACGACAATCTAATGGATTCCCCAATATTATAAAAGTAAAACTATTATTTTTTGTTATTAATTCTAAGATGGTTCCAATCAAAGCAATATAATTCCAAATAGAATATACAAAAAAAAAAGTATAGCCTTTTACACAGATTCGTAAATTTTGAATTCTAATCTTCTACAAAATAAATTAGTGACGATTTTGATTTTCTAAATTATTTTCAATAGTAACATAGTGATGGCTTTAAAGCCTAGATTCCCAAAGTGGTCCAGGTGGACCCCAAGGGTCCACAGGAGCCCGATAGGGGTCTACGCTTGCGTGGAAAAAATGGGGTCCACAACTCGTTAACGGGGGTCTATAAAAATGTATTAGGTGACCCGACTTGACTTCTCCTATGAATAAGGAGACAATAATATATATAGGCAGACAATATTATAAGAAGCTTGACTTCTCCTATGAATATAGGAAGACAATATTATAAGAAGCTCAGCAATTGTTTTTGTAAGAACTTGCATATTCCATATTCAGAAAGAGCGTGTCAAGACTCGCCGATGCCGCCGCCGCCCGCCTAGTTAAAGTCGTGTCTGAACTTGCATGAACTTGTTGGATTTTCTTTAATATAAATACGAATGCGAATGATAAACATTACTCAGTTGTTTCCGGAATTTCAAAAAGAAAGTGTACCTATATAAGTGTTCACCAGTGACGGAAGTAGTTTTCAGACTTTTGAAAATTAAAGTGAATTGATATTATTGTTTGCCAGTGTTGGAAAAGTAAGTACCTACCTATCTATTTGTTAGCAACTTGTATCTTAAAAGCCACTTCTATTATGTTTGTTAAATCATTTTAAGATTACTTAACAAACATTTTTTCATATTTACAGGTAAGTAATTGATACGAAACATGGCTGAATCTAAGAAGAAGTGTCGACAGTACAGTGTTGAATATTTGAAATTTGGTTTTCTTCCATCAAATACAGACAAGCGATTGCCCATGTGTCTTTTATGCAACAAAGTCTTGAGCAATGACTCTATGAAACCATCGAAGCTGGAAGATCATCTAAGAAGGTGTCATCCTGACAAAATAGGTAAGGATTTGAAATATTTCCAAACATTGAAGGAAAAGTATGAAA
Source organism: Abscondita cerata (assembly GCA_030710515.1). Taxonomy (NCBI): domain Eukaryota; kingdom Metazoa; phylum Arthropoda; class Insecta; order Coleoptera; family Lampyridae; genus Abscondita; species Abscondita cerata. The sequence goes on from JALBCR010003226.1 coordinate 56,681, forward strand.
AGAGACCCACCGTGCATAGTATGTTCGCTTCAACGTCTGAAAGCAACGACGATGGCTTGCGGGCATCTTACAATATCTCATTACTTATAGCAAAATCTGGGAAACCGCATACCATTGGAGAGGAGTTAATTTTGCCTGCTGTTGAAGAGGTCTTAAAACTGTCCTGCACAAATCTTCATTTGACATACTTAAAGAATTCCTTTGAGTAACAACACTGTACAAAGACGTATTGATGAAATGAGCTCTGATGTTGAAAGTTTCTTGTGTAATTATCTGCAAACAACTCATTTTTCTATTCAACTGGACGAGTCAACTTTACCTGGCAATGAAGCATTATTATTGGCATATGTTCGATTTATCAAAGGCGAACAAATGTTTGAAGAGTTACTATTCGCGAAAACTTTGAAGACTGACACTAAAGGTGAATCAATTTTTAATGTTCTGAATGATTTTTACGGAAAAATCAATTGCATTCTAAACATTATTTCGGTGGCAACAGATGGAGCTCCTGCCATGGTCGGGCGATATCGTGGGTTTATAAGTCATCTTAAAAGGATTATACCAGAGGTAATTGCAATTCACTGTGTCATCCACCGACAACATCTAGTAGCGAAAAAATTGAGTGATAGATTGCACCAAGCGCTTCAATTTGTGATTAATGCAGTTAACAAAATAAACAATGCATTAAATACGCGCTTATTTGCACAGTTGTGCGAAGAAAATGATGAGGACTTCCAACGATTGCTGCTACATACCGAAGTACGCTGGTTGTCGAAAGGTGCATGTCTATCAAGATTCTATTTGCTTTTCGACTCTGTTTTAGAGTTTCTGAACACTAAAGATCCTGTTTTAAAAGAAAACCTCATGAATTTCAAAGCAGACATTGCGTATTTGACAGATTTGTTCAAAAAATTCAATGACCTCAACCTACAGTTACAAGGGGACAGCCTCAATTTGATAAAAACAAAGAGTGAAATTTCAGCTTTTCTTGGTAAACTGAAACTTATGAAGCAAATATGGTCGACGTGAATTTTCCCAGTTTCCAAATTTATCGCAGGTAGAATGCCTCGACGAAGATATTCAGACGTATGTTCAACATTTGATTGCCCTGTATGATGATTTTAAAATCAGATTTGAAGACATTCTGTCGATGGATATACCACCATGGATAATAAATCCATATGATGAAACTGAAGTGGAAAATGTGGTACTGCAAGAAGAGCTACTCGAGCTTAGCACTAATGAGGAGCTCAAAGTAGCATTCAAAAGGGTATCAATCATTTTGGCTGCAGGCACAAATACCTGAAAAATATCCAGGACTGTGGGGAATTGTGCAAAAATTTCTCATAGCGTTTCCTTCGTCATATCTTGTCGAACGCAGTTTTAGTGCCGTAACAAACTTGTTGACAAAAAAACGGAGCAGATTAAATATTACAGAGCGAGGAGATTTACGGTTATACTTAACTAAACTCAAGCCAAATATTGATAATTTGCTGTCAATTCACCAAGTACATCCCTCCCATTAAAATTATAACTTTTATCTCAGATTACAATGGTAATCTGAGATAAAGATTAAGCTTTATCAAAACTAATAATGATTATTAGTTTTGATGTTAAATTACGAATCTACTAAGACTGTTATAACAACATAATTAAAAGTGTAGTAATTTTTGTGTTTGAATAAATAGCTACAAAACAAGAAAATATTTATTTTTACTTTTACCACTCCGAAGTGGGAGATTATTGGTTTCTTGTACTGTGAGTCAATCTTAGAATACAAAAAAGTAAAGTAGGAATCAACTGTTGGATGAAGACGCTTTTAGACTGGCTTTGAAACTTAGCTTGAATGACAATACTCACAGCATAATCAAAGCAATATAAATTCTCACCTTTTTCGAAAACTTTCAACTCATAGTTGATTGAAAAATAACCACAACACAGATTTACATAGACATACTACTTTTTCGGGTTTTGGAAGTAAGTTAGTAAATGTAATAGCTGCAGGGAGTCCACCAGATCCAACAAAATGTTTAAAGTGGTCTATGAAAAAAAGTATGGGAACCACTGCTTTAAAGTAACACAAGAAACTGAGGGTGAGATGTATTTTGTGAATTCTTCTAATATTATATAATCTGTTCAATGGTTTAAGTCTGTCTAAATTTTAACATTTTTATGTTGGCGAGAACGTGACCTTTACTTTTAATTTTTTTAGCTGTGACTGAAGTAGAACAATCTATGTAGAATATTTTGAATCAATTTCTTCTATAAGGTCTTAGTAGTTCCTAATTAACCCTAAAATTCAAATTTAGATTGGTTGTGTACAATATTTGTGTGCGAAATGGAAGTCTTAAGAACTTTAATCCAAATGAAATCAAATTAAATCAAATTTATTGTTTCTTTAAATTAACACTTGATTCGGTTTACTGACAAGCAGTTAACTAAAGTACACTCTTTAACTCCTTTTATTCATTTCTTATTCTTCATTCGAATGTATACTCTTTCTTTTTCTTTCTTCTATCCAGTATCTTCTCTTCTTTATATCCCTCATCCACTCCAATCCCTTCTCCTCCTTCCCCCAATACCGTCCTTTTCTCTCTCCCTTCTTCCCTAAATTTACTTCTCTCACATGTTCTATTTTCCCACCCTTCTCCACACAACCTACACTTTCTGTCCTCGTCCTTCCACCAATACTTATTTTGCTTCCTTCATTCACAATCCTGAATCTCGCTTCAATCTTCTCTCCTAATTCTGGTCTTCCCTCTCGTCCTTATCTCCCAATATTTCTCATTGTAGTACTTTCCTTCTATTATTTTCTCCGCTCTTTCTTTTGCTTGATAATCCTGATCTCTCGTTACTAGCTCCGCTTCCACACTTTTGCCTTATCCTTCTCATCTCTTCTCTTCCGAATCCTCCATTTAATCATAAACAATGAAACCATGAACGACATTTTTAATTCAATAATATTCACGTTAATGAATTATGCAAGGAATATTAAACACAGATAAAATATTACATAATTGTAAGAACAAATTTTAAAAAGTTACGAGATAAGGTACACCTTGAAAGAGAAAATAGAAAGAAGAAAATATAGATAATAGCAGAGAATGTTCTGACACTATACGAACGAGAAATTAATAAAATAAGACTCGATGCAGAAGAGAACGAGAAAAAGGAAAGCGTGTTAAGTTAACATAGAAAAACAGCGTTCACGCAATACCCGATATTAATAAGTGACTAAAATTTTGTTCAAACAGAGGATGAAAAAATTGCGTTTTCGCAATAATAGTTCAAACATAAGTTACACATAATAAATTTTTTGTATAATTAATATTTCTGCAGATACTGTTACAACAATTAGCGTTAGGTAATTGCTATACCTCAATATAATTACTTGTCAGTTAAATAAAAGTTGTTTATAATGAAATTACAAAAAGAAAAAATGTGTTTGTAAATATTTCAAAATTTAATCAGGTTTGTAGTATTGTAAATAACACCTACTCCTCAAGTTACTAATAAAAATCGGGCCAAAGGTTTTGATATTGAATGAAAAAAAAGTGTCAAAATTTGCAGTTCGGAAACCGTCGCATAACACTATCTTATTTATAAGACATGGGTGATCAGATTATAGGATAAACGTGGAATTATTATGAAAATGAGGAATTAGACGAAAATTAATATAAACTAAGTACGCAAGAAACAAAAAAATGAAATAAAGAGTGAAATTTAACCCAATTGGCATGTTTCAAGATTTCAAAATTTTTGCAAATTTTAGATTGTTTTTCAAATCATTATTTAAAGTTTAAAACTATTAACTTTAAATGTGTAGTATTTTACCGCCATTTCCCTTAGCGAATAAGTAAGTAGTAAAATATTTTATTTACTTGCTACGTTGCCAGATATTCTAACCTATAATCGGTGCTTATATTTGACCGGCACAGGTTTATAACGAAATCCTGGTCTAAGAGGAAATCAACGCCCTAACCTCTAATGACACATATGAGATCCATTACACTTCAAACAATTATATCTAAGAGATAAACAATTATTTACTTTTAATTGCAATGTCGTAAAATGTATTGCGCATGTCAATCGACTATTTATGATGTAATAAAGTACAATTTTTAAATTAATCTGTATAAATGACTACTTTTAAAACTAAATAAAAAGAAATATTCAACGATAACAAACAATTAAATTCATTGAAATACACTATCGCTTCAGTAAATAAAAAAATGGAAACATGTCTATTTCATATAATAATAATATACTTAGTACAAAAAATGCAAGGAAAGGCGAGAAAGAAATTGTATATTAAGATTAAGAAACATAAGTATGCCACACTATGGCTCAAAACAGTTCATGCAAATGGAGAATGGAAGAAGCCAGTAGAGAATATATAAACATAAAGGAAACATATAGTGACATAAGCTACAACAGAAAAATTGTGATGGTGGAAGTAAAGTTAATAGAAAATGGAATATTGAACAAATAATGAATGACGAAAAAACAAAAAAAAAATAGGGCGGGAAAACATGAGCAATGCGGGTAGAAGAAAATCGGCGAAAAGAAAACGATGGTTTGATGAGAAATGTGTCGTAGTGATAAAAGAACAAGGAAACAAAAGTGATGTAGATCGAAAAAGTACATCAAAACGTTACGTACAATTTCAAAAGATTTGAAGAGTGGAAAACATGATGAATAGTAGAAAAGAGAGTGAATTGGTACACCAATACAAAAAAATCAATGGGAGAGAAAACTTGAGAGACGAGTTGGAGGATGAAATGGTTGATAATAAGGAAGGAGGAAAGAAATGGAAGACTCAAGAGACATGAATAAATAACCCAAGAGAAACTAAGAAAATTAATGTAGAAAAACATTAAATTATGATTAGTTTGAGAACAAGACTATGAAAATAAGTGTACCGATGCAGAAGAATAATAAAATAAGATAGTATGGACATATACACGGAAGAAGAGGGAGTTAAAAATGAGAACAATGACAAAGTGGAGACGGGTCGAATAAGGTGGAAGTACAAGGGATTAAATGTTGGAGATAGAGGAGCAAGAAAAGACAACAATAGTAAACAAACAAGAGAAATGGATTGACCTACCGTAGAGAAAGATCTGCAGAGCTTTATTAACACTCAATAAAATAAAAGAAGAAAAAAAAATTATAAAAGACTTTGGTTTTATAAATGCAATTGTTGGTAACTCAATGAGTAGGTCTGGTAGCTTAGATAAATAACATTACTCCAACCACCCTTACAACGATTCTTAAAAATTATATTATTACTTTTATTCACTAAATAGAAAGAGTTAAGCCATGCCTTCATTAATTTGTGATAATTCGACCAAGTGATAGTGAACGGTTTACGATGTCAATTCATAAAACCCAAAAATTCAGTTAGAAGCCTAAGGTAAATAATAATACCTATTTTACACTAAATAAGTATATACCACAAATATATGTTGTTACAAATAAGTAGCTCAACTACTAGAAGCACCAGACACCACCCCTTAGAAAAGGACAGAAAAAATACTAGTATCTCAGGATTTGCTTAAACTTTCTGTTTGAATGCTGTGTTGGTTTCTCATTTGACAGGTCCATCCAGGTACCTTTTTCTTTCTGATGTCTGGTTTAGGATCTCTCTTTTCCTTTACAATATAGGTCATATGAAATAATTGGTGACACTTATGCAGATCTTCCTGTGCTTTTTGTTTACCAAGGACAAAATTGTCAATAACATTGTTCAGTTTCCAAAATTGGTTGCTGGAAACCAAATAATCAACAATCTAACCTTTTTCTTGACCATGTACCTGGACGTTTTTTATAGTATTCATTTTATTAGTTTACAAATGTGGTAGTTCTACTGGTTTTTAATTTATTTCAGGTGCCTCAGAATGTTAAGAGAACGCATTTTTTTATTGTTCTAGAAATTAGAATTATCTACATTTTGTAATTTGTCTTTAACATAATTAGCTTTAATTAATCATCATGTTTATGTAATTATCTTTAAGTCATTCAATTGAGCTCTGACGAAATCGAACTACTTACCATCACTCTTCCTGGAAAATAGTCTGATTAGTGTTTATATTCGCTATCTTGTTAACGTAATATTGCAGTGACATGAGTTGTAGTCGACAGATCCTATCTCACCTCGTACGTTAAAGCGGACAGGATAATATCTAATGATTATAGATAAAACATTTAAAATTAATTTTAACCGAAAAACATTGATGAGAATGTAATTCGATAAGGGGTTGATAAACTCCTTTATCATCATATGATGGTTGCACGCGTTCGATTACTTGTAGTATTAATAAACCAAAAATTTTCTTTAAGACAACAGGTGATAAAGTAAATTAGAAAAGTTCCGCTCGATTATTGGAATCACGTCATCTAAAAAAACTAGAAAAAAGGCGACGTAACCACTATTTGAGAAATCCATGTCTGCGGAACCCAAAAAAATTAAATAAAAAATAGCAGATGAGGTAAAGGTCGGCGAGATGGCACAGTGATTGTGTGCATTAAAGAAACAGCTCGAAGAATTTACGAAGGTTGCAATTATAAAAAGACTAAATAATTACTACTATTATAACGATAGTCTTTAATTGCTTGATGATGATTTAGCCTCAAGGCATTTGTTGCAAAAATTTAATTAAGAATGTGAAAGTCAAAGAAACTCTCTTACAATTGTAACATTATTTATAACGTTTTAACGCAAAAAAAAATCAATTAAAGGTCACTAAGTCCATTGAACCACTTTTTCCCTGACATTTTCGAGGTTGAGTTAGTTGATCTTGAACTGATACATAAACTTCCGTTTTATTAATTAAAAAAAAAAAACCGATGATGAAGGATATTTCCTAGTAAAAATGATTTTTTGGTTCAAGAGTATCTTATAAAGCATAAACAAAATAATAAAAACAATAGAATATTATTATATATAAATGTATTTTATTATTGGTACCAAAGCAAGCAGAAGTTATAATTGCAACAAAACAATGATTTTGCATTTTCGGGATTTTGTGTTTTGTCAGATATCTTATCGGTCTTTCCCATCATTAAAAATTCTATTTGATTATTTTTCGAAATGACGTATTTACGGTGGTGTAATTTGGTTATTAAAGTTGTCCTTGTTGTATACCTATGCTGTAGCGTAGATTAATGAAATTTTATATTTCAATTATAATTACTATGGACTTAAACCATTGCATAATTTAACAATGACTCTTATTAAAGAAAATGATTTTACATTTTACAAGTGGTTTCATAAACTTTTAGAATATACGAATAATACATTAGCTGCACAATAGGCGTCCACCATTTTAGTTGTTTATCCGGAGATTATTTTGCAAAAGCAAATGAATTCAGCATTTTTGAAGATCAGTAATAAAATTGGAACAAATTGGCTACTTAGGGTTTTCCAAATTAGTTGATTGTCGATTTCAGCCGTTTTGGTAAAGATAAATTAAAATGACGTTCGCAATCAATTACCAAAACTTTTCATTTCTTTCCATTTCTGGGTTTTCAATTTAAAGCTTCCGGAAATGAATGCTTAAAATGTTATTAAGTTAATTTTAGTAGTTTTTATGCGGATATTTTACTATCATTAAACAGCATTTTTCTTCATTATTAAAAACAAATAACTGGCCCCGGCGCAGTGCTGTTTTGGGCCCCAACCGCTCCCGTTCCCAATACAGAAATGCATAGTACCTACTTAGTAAAACAAACCCTCCCAGGTTAGCGGTGTCTACTCCTGCATTTTTTCTGTTAAGAAGTGAATCCTAATTGAAGAATTATAAGTTAATGGTTCATAAAATAGACATCATTATTGCAGTACAATAACAACTTTTGTCTTTATCTAAATCTGTAAAAGTCTCTTTCAAAATGCATAAAAGCAAATTGGCAGGTTATCTTCAAACGGTGCGAAGGGCTTCTGGTGGAAAAATCATAATTTTCTTAATTTCTTGGAATTTTTGGGTCCAACCACGAGCAGTCATTGAAAATATTTTACCTCTTCTCAAAACTTGCTTGATATTATCCACAATTTCAAAAAACATCGATCTATATTTCTGTATAATTGAAATGCCTGCAACGTCATCGTTCCTTTCTTCCCGAGCATTTTTCTTTTTTGTTATTCTTTCTCCATAAAATCCACTTCTAATGTTATGTCTATTTTTTTCTAAAGGCTGTTGACTTCCTTTCTATAGTCATTTGTTTTTGCGTAATTATCCCATCTTTTGCCGAATTATTTGGTTAAAAAGGGTCTGGATCAACAGTCATGCAGTTGAGTAATCAATGTTTTGCTTTGTAAAATATTTAGACACAGAAGACGTAACTAGAAATAAATATAGTAGAATTATTGAGGCTAGTATCTTTGAATTTACTCTAGTGACTTATCAGACTTCAGGCCATGAATTTTTGTTTTGGCATCCCATTTCCGGCTTGCTCCACCATCTACTACCGCCAATTTTCTGCAACTTATACAGTTTTTCGTGACCAGTATATTTTTGTCTCCATTTTCCATACAACCATTCTTTTTAAGTGATGAACTGAAAATACTGCCGGACTCCTCTATTATCTCAAATAAATTCCTCTGCTTCCCAAGTCGAATCATTTGGGGTAAATTCAGGACGTGGGCCGTACAGTGAATGGGAATGACATGAGTTCTCACTTTCTTAATGAGCTACCTTTCATATTGTTAACTCCATCAAACGAACAAACAATAATATTCGAAACTAAGATAACAAACTTGGATAATTCTGATTAGTTAGTATAAAGCTAAACCGCTGAATCATGAACTGCTGCTAGTCTTAAAAGTCGTTTATGTACATTTCCTGCGATACATCTTGTGAACTATCGACCATTAAACTATAAATAATGCTTTCCTGAAGATGTTTCAAGTTTTTGTTACGGCCCCTGCGAGAATGTAGTGTCTGTCAATTTGTTTTAAATTTTTGGTAATAATGCCCCTAAGGAATCTCGGCTGTTTAGGCTGACAAAATTCCCAGATGTTGGTTAAGTCCAATAAATATCTTCCGGTGAATCTTCTCCTTTAGTAAAGTCAAGAACATGTGCGATCCGATGTTTACTTATTTAGGAAATGCCGACAAAGCAGTCAGGCAAGTAAATATTCTATTACCAACAGAATCTGCTGGCATTTCTGGTACTGGTCCATTACTGGTACTAGTACTAGAGTATTAAACGAAAAAATTTAGTAATGGGTTTTATCTTTTTTCTATCCTTCTTTTCTTAATTTTTTCTTCTGTGCTCTTGCTTTGTAATTTTAATTGAAGATACTCATGTTGTTTTCGATGGAGCCCTTAATCTAAGATGTATATAATAGTATAACATGCATACCATGTACTATGTAACCAGAAATACATCATTCCCCCGTAGTGTAGAACATCCCATAGATCCAAGTAGTAGATTCTATACACGTGTTAGTGTTTCCTTCAGTCGCCGATAGATGGCGTTGGCGCGTTTTCCGGTTTCGTAATTGATTGAATATCGCGAAATAATGTTATCACACGACGGAACAACGCAATAATTTTTTAATATTTCTTTGTATAAATATTACTAGAGATACGATTCAGTTTGTTTGAATTTCTTTTAATTTTAAATTGTTGAGTGTTAGGTGATAGGTAATAACAGAAAACTATAATATTATAATAATATAACACGTATCGCCACCTATCGGTAATTTCTGGGAAGTTCATATGCAAATATAGAATCATCTGGGCGTTATACATTCCGGGGAAGATGATGTATTTCTGATGTAAACCCAATGAGTTTGTGCTGTTATTTCTTTAGCGTAAAATTACCGCGTTCTATTGTAATTTAAAGAGACTGAGGTTCTGCAGCCCCCGCTATGACAGGGTGGCGGGTAGATATGCTTTGTTAGCATATTACCGGCGTTGGTACGTACAGCGTACAGAGAAGAAATTTTGTATTTTATTTTATTATGTTTTTATCACCTTGTTTCGGTGGCGGCTCGAATTTAAAAATATGGAGGTTGCAAATGTACTGAATACTAAATTTGTGGGTTAGTGGGCCCCCGGGGACTATCTGTCCTTCCGCTTTTGGTGGTTACTGAGCCGACCCAGGCTGGGTTGGTTTTGAGTTTCTATAAATGTTATTGTAAATTAACCCCCCTTCAAAATAAAGTTTTATACAGTATTTAAATTATCGAGGTTATAATTGATTTTAGGTACACAGGAAGTGCTGTCAGTTTGAAAATATTTTAGAAACGTAGACTAACATAAAAATATAATTTTTCAGGTTTCAAATCTACTTGGTTCATCGTATACGTCTACTAGGTAATAGTAATTATAATAAAAAATCTTCCCTTATCCAGGAAAATACTTTTACTGATAACAGTTTTTGTAATACTAAAGAAAACCATAATCATAATTAACAATATTATTTACAGAGAATGTCAAATTATATAGGAGCATAAAAATTATTGTACTCTAAATCGCAAAATTACCTAAAGTAAATGTTATTAATAATGCAGTTATACTGAGAGATCAAATAAAAAAATCAATTAGGATATGCTGTGAAAGTGAATTGTTGTGAACTTTAACTTTAATTACATGTACATATGTAATTTGACATTTCTATTGTAAACCAAGTTTATAACCTTAAATAGAAACTTAACCAAAATATTATTTATTTACGATATTTTTATCGAAAAGACACATTCAATATCTTTCTCTTTTGTTGAGTAGCGAATATCATTTTTCCAAAGTTTTTAGCTGTTGTCATCAAATAAAAATTTTACTAGCAGCGTTGAGTTTTAAATCTTCCCTTAAGTGAAGATGTAGGTAGCTAAAGTTCCGGTTCAAATTAGTACTCCTTCACAGCCCTCTCTAATTGGTTCTTTTATTAATCTTAATATTAATAATGAAACAAAGAAAAAAACTTCAAGAAACTTCAAGAAATCTAAAATCTACTGAAACACTATCAAAATTGTTGATCAGGATAGATTGGGATAATTGTTATTGTTACGAAAGGGAACCATCTTGTTGTTTTTGTTCTTAAAGTTAACATCAGTTAGACAAATACATTACATTGCAGATGGTACATCAAAAACACATTTTATAATCTATTTGTAGATTAGACACAAGCACCCATTAGCTGATGCACGTGTCGGTATTTTATTGATATTCCGACACCTACCTATAGTTCAATCATTGACGCCATCGACATTGACAATAACCTTAACATTTATAATTTGCTTTTACATTATTTTTTCCTCGCAAGTACCAAGAACGTCTGAATATTTACAGAAAACATAAATAGTGTGTAGGTTATATCACCAGTCATGGTTTCCTCAAATTTTTTATAATTGTTATTTACACTAATAAAAATAAAAAAGAGAAAGTTTTAATTTCGTAAGATTAAATGCAAACACTAATCGATTCTAAGTAGGTATGTGGTGAAAGTTTGCAAAAATATCTGCCCGCAATTCTATTGGTATCTAAAAGGCATACTGTGATTCAACAGACGTTTTAGTGTACCAAACAAAAAACAACAAATTGTCGCAACAAATTTGTTAGACACTTGAAAACGACTGATAAAAATGATATCTTAATTGTTGAACTTTCGGAGTTTAAATAAACATTGGTAATCATATTATCAGCTGAGTGATCTTTACGTAGGACTTTAAGTGTACTTGGAGATTAAATTTTATTTAAAATTGTTCCCATTTCTATCTCTTCTCAAAATAGGTTTTTTCTAAGGAAATGCGAGAGCATTAGTTATCTTGAAGGTTAGAGATCAACATGGGTTATCAATCACTTATTATTCTTGAAGTGTTAAAACTTATACAAAGAATATTGTTGTTTATTAATTTCTTTGACCAGGACCGGATTAGCATCTTGGGTATTTTCAAAATCGTTTCATACCATTCCATTTACTTGGAAAACAACTTAGTCAAATCCTGCACTTCTTTCGGAACAATAATAACATCATATCTTTAACACAATGATCTTTTATCACGCTCTAACTTTGAAAAAATATTTTTTAAATTTTGATAATCCTTGAAATAATAGTCCTAATCAAATGAATAACGATATTTAAATATTAAATAAACTGCGTTTTCTATTTTAAATAGAGAAAGACGTGAGTCACTTTGAAGATATCAAATGGAAGGAGAAAAGACAAAATTGCTAAAAAAATACAGGACGGTTATTTTAATCCAGATAATCCAAGAGAACATTGAGTACAAAATGCGAAGTGATAATGAAAAATGAGAGAAAGACAAAAGTAAATGTCGTAGAATAAGCATGGGAACGTGCAACATAAGAACAATGCTGAAAACGTAAAAAGAAAAAAATAAGAAGAAAAATGAAAGAATATGTAATAGAAGATAGAATGACCAGAGACAATAGCTCAATAATGCACATGATGCAAAAACTACAGAAGGAAAAAGTGAAAATGAACACATGGAGTTTAAGCAAATAAATTGTATATGCACATACAGGGAATGTAGGAGACGATGAAACGAAGAGTTAGCAAAAAGAAAGGACATGATGAATGGAAATGAAAATTAATTGTTTAGGGACCTCAATGCCAAAATGGAGAAGGAGGAGCAATAGAAATAGTCGATGAAGAAACGATAATGAATACAATGAGACAAGAAATAAGCGATACGGGGAAAATATAAATTCCTTGAATCGATTCCAATGTGTTATCTACAACAATCAACTCTTTGAACATTCAGCAATAAAACTTGGAATGCCGCAGGAATCTATACTTGGGCCACTTCTTTTCTTGGTGATTTACCTGCCTTTTGAAGGATCAAGTCGAGTGCATACTCTATGCAAATGATGCTACTTATTTTGCAAAGATGAAGACTTAGTTATCGCTGACCAGAATACTACAAAATCTACCAATATACTGGATACAAATTGGTACAATAGCAATAAACTAAGATTAATCTGCAACAAGACAAAATGCATTCGCCCCATTGGCGAGATGTATTTAAGATCCAAAGAAGAGCAGTTCGTGTTATTGTGGGACTTAGATATAAAGAAGACTGCAAAACAGAATTTATAAACCATAACATTCTAACGCTGCCGAGCATTCTCATTTTAGAAAGTTTGTAGCGCGAAAATATTTCATTTCATCATATATCATCAGAATTTATAAATGCAATACTGTTGAACCAATTTTAAATGAACCATAAAAAAATGTTTGTTTTCTAAGGCGTTTTATAACTATGATGAGTATTATAAATGATCTCGTGATTTTATAAACTTGTCAATAATTAAATAACTTGAGACAATTTTAATATGAGATATTTTTAATAATAGGTTTATAATATTATAGTTTTTGAACGAGTAAATACAATTTATACAATTCTGTATAAATACCATAGAAATAAATGAAATTATAAAAAAATGTCAATTAATAACTGATGTTATACTTAAGAGGGACCGCCTCAGGTAGTAGCAAAGATGAGTGGGAATAACTCCACAAAGACACAAGACAGATGGGACTAAACATAGAACAAAAAAGTGAGTGCATGAAAATGAAAAAAACACTGCAGAAAATAAAGAAAGAAAAATATATAAAGAGAGGCCACTAGTGAGGTGCAAATTATGGCTTGATTAGAAAGACAGAAAAAGTGATAAAGAAAATAAAAAAAGATTGGTTATGAAAGGGGACCAGAATATGACACTAACAGAATAAAGAATGAACGGGTAATATCTACATTGGAGAGTTTAGATAGTTTAAAAACAACAGAATGAAATATATTCGTATGTAAAGAAAAGAATGGGGGGAAGAAGCGATGGAAGGAGTGTATGAGAGATGAGTCGGAAGGATTGATGTGTTAAAGTAATGATGAGGAGAGAGAAGAGGAAATTAAAAGCGAGTACGATAAAAATGGAAGAGCTGCATATTATTAATAAATATATAGAGAAATTATGAAGTAGGTAGACGAGAGCTGAGACAAAGAATCGTGAGAAATGATGAGACGAGAGAATGTTAGGGAGTAAACGAAAGATAAAATGAAACAATAAAAGACTGAAATAGTGGGGCATATAGTTATCAAATTTAAAGAAATATACCAAACAGGTGAGATTGAAATTTGAAGACGATGATATAGTGAAAAAGAGATATAAAATGAAAACATGATAGGGAAACAAAAACAGGACACAGCAAGATAGGAGAGGTGGTTAATAGTGAACACTAAAACAAAATTTTACAACAGATAAGAGGAAACTAAGAAGATTGATAATAAAAGTTGTAATTGAATATGAAGGCAAAATCAGCATGAAAAAGGTGCAAACGAATATTTAAGATAAAATTAAAAATATAAAAACATGGTACCAGGCCAGATGTTGATATAATGTGCTTTAACAAAAATGTATCAGCAGATTATTGGTAAGAGAAATAAAAGGACCGGGTGAAGATGAATATATCAATGGTCAGAATAAAAAATTAGGGGAATGGCAGGTGTTAGGAATCGGTAAATGATCGGTCTAATTGGTCAAGGAGGATGATAACCTGAGATATTGAGAAGATATTGTAAATGGTGGGGGAGTAGATAGAAGCAAAATATATAAAAATGAAAATGTATGAATAGTAAACAATTAATTTTTTACAGGAAACATAGATGAAAGATAAAAGTGCATATTCAGACCATAAGTCCTACCTCCAGTATTCGTTTTTGGAAACTGAAGTGACCAAGCTAAAATCCAATAATGAAGTATATCTGAACTCTTCTTGGTGCGCATGTTCTCACTTGTTTTTGTCAAATTTGATTACTATCGCAATTAAACATATAAGATTATGTGGCACAATCGTGTTGAATCGAATTTTTAAGTTAATCTAGTTGCGTCGCCTATTTATCATATATTCATAGAAAGTAGATATATATAACTATTAAGAAAAGAAAACACCAAAGTTGACGTACAACAACGTTTAATTCATAAATATTTTTTCAGAGCCAAGTGGTGCGAGTTAACGACAATGCGAACTTTTAACGCATTCTTGTACCGGAACAGCCTATCATAGCACCGACCAAAAATCGGTGTCGATGGTACGAGAAATATTTTTAGAAGACGACATGAAAAGAATACTGGGCTTTACTTGCTTGCGGGTTCAGTATCAACATGCGTAAGGTATTATTATGTCAACCAGGTTAAATAACTTACTGCTAATTAAAATGTTTAGTGTAGGTGGCCCGGGCCTCTTCATAGTCATCAGAGGTACAAACATTTTACGATTGCCGGACATGGCCTACATGATTCTTCGGAAGAACTAGAAGAAATAGGCTAAAGCGATGGTAGATGGAAATTTAACGAGAGTAATTGTTTTCGGAGTCGTTATGATACGGGGGGGCACGCGATGAAACGACATCGCCCAGAGGTGCATTTTCACCATCCATTCCACGTAAATAGTACTCAAAACCACAGTTTATCGTTAAGTAACGACGTACCTGATATCACCGATCCAAAATTCAAAGCAACGCTCTGGACGCTCTCAATAAAAAAACCAAATGAACAAACAATGTGAGAAACTTAAAGAAAAATTGTGGGGGAACGAAAATCGAAAAAAGTAGTGCAAATGTAACCAAAAACCAGAGTCTCATATAGAGAAAATTCCACCAAAGAAAGGGACTACAGAAGCTTTACCAAAACATTTGATAAATGCTTTTGTTAATACGCAGAAGCCCGTTAGTACATTGGGTCCATTTAAAGTGGAACGTCCTTCTAGTCCTCTTCGTCGAAGTTGTCAAACATTGTCGTTAACACTACTAAAGGAGCGGGACTCACAAAAAATTTATCCCCATCTAATCAATATCACAATTTAACTCGGGGAAAGATAGATATAGTTGGCACAATCTTCAATTTCATCTGATCGATTAGTAAAGCCGCCGATTGCGGACGCACAATATAACTTCGTCGGAAGAATTATTTGCCGAATTGTCTAAAATTAGATTCTTTAGGGCGATAGGCAGCATAAACTCTTACAAAGACTAAGCACCAGGAACTTTCCTAACCCTGCCGAAAGCAAACAAAAAAAATAATAAACTCTAATCAAGAACAGTCAAGAAACCGAAGAAAAGAAACATCATATTATCGACGGCAATATTGGATCATTTAAATGAGGACGACGAGGAAGGGAACGTCGGTATAGAAGAGGTAAGCATTTACGTAATTTTATATTTTAAATCAAATAACCAACTTTTTGCAACAAACTGTTTGCATATATTGACTACGTTGTAAACATAAATTGATTACTTTATACTTTAATGTCACATTTTACGTAAGAAAACTAGTGGTCAAGACGCGCACGTATCTTCTATTGATGTATAAGATGACGTAAGCATGTAAGTCTCAATAACAAGATTTATGTATTAATTGTAGTCAAAACTATCATTAAATACTTTAGTTATTTTTTGCTCTTACTGTTTATAATAATTTTTGGTTTTAATGATTATCGAAGGACATTTTTTTGTTTTTTTAAAATCATTGCTAACTTTACAAATTTTTTGCTTAAAAAAAGCATATAACAAAACTCAGCTTTTAAAGGTATTTTAAAATTATTTCAAATTCAAGTTCTACAGTACTTATGAATTTTCATAACGCATACATTATTACGAAAATGTAAATTGAAACTAAAACAATTTTAGGATGTTTTAAATTTCATTTTCTGGCATTTTTTAGATCGGTGTAGGAAAGTTTTTTTATTTACTTTTTATGTCACAGAAAGCGTTTAAAATTTTATTTTAAGAAATTCGCCTTAAATTAGATTTATTAACAAACCATACCCTCTTGTAAAGTTATTAAACCATTCATTTATGTGCTTTATAAGCCACTACTATTATCTGTTCACTGAACAAGAAGAGTTAAGCCACTCCCTACAATGCGTAATCAAATTAAATAGAATACTTTATTATAAACGAGTGGACATTCTTCTGGTTAACTTTTTCAAATAATTAAACTTATTTGTTTTTTTAAATTTTGGTTTTGTAGTTCTCGAATTTTTGTAAATATTTAATGTGTTCATATACAGGGCGTTCACAAAGATGAGGCATTTCATAACACGCGTACTATGCATTGTTTTAGACTAACTTTGTTTTTTTCGGCTTTATAAATCAATCCTGTCTATTTTACGTATATGAGATCAGTGATTCAAAAAATCCGCCTCTACTATGGATGTATAAAATTTTTGCCGTTATTTTCAACATAAAGCCGTAACCATGGAGTTATTTTATCTTCGTTACCAACATTTTACTAAAGTATTTTGAGCTAAACCTCTTGAGAACAATGCGTCACCCATTAAAAAGGAATGATTGAACTTCGCAACCAGTATTGTTTTATCTACTCCTATTAATTAATAAATCAATATATGGAAAGGGCGACTTAAACGCGCAAAATAATAAAATCGGCGGTTAATGTACTTACAATGTTTTTTGGTTGACAACTATGTCGGGCAACTATACAATCTACTACTGAATATAATGAACTTTGCATGTAATGCAACTCGTGAATAAAATACTTACTCAAACATTTTGTATAATAAATAATAAGTTGCCATAAATAAATAATAACCAAACGCCATTGCTTTATAAATCAAACGTAAACATATTAAGTAGTAAATGAGTATAGTAATCACAAAAGTTCCAATCAAATTCTCTAAAATATACAGAGTGTTCCATTATAAATGATCAAATTTGACAATTTTTCAACTTTTCGCTATTCTCTTGTTTTGTGTATTTTTTATTCTGACGATTGATGACAAATCCAACAATGTTTCAATTAAAAGTTTTGTAAAAATTGAAACTTCCACAGCCAGTTTCATTGTTAAAACAAAGATGTCTCGGGTTGGACTGTAGAAAAGGTAACCGATGCTCGGTAAATGGATTAAACCTGCATCTTAATATCAAAATCAATCATTTGAGTTATTTTAGGGCCAACGGAGTTAAAACCATTACTGTTTTAATAAAAATGTATTAATAATAAATTCATTAAATATAAAAGTAATCAATATACTAATGTAAATGATATTCATTATTATATACAGTGTAAGTGTAAAAGTATGGAATAAAATTCACTAAATTTGTATCCTTATCTTTGCCAATATTTTTCTTTTGACAAGTCAATTTTATTTTTAAATTTCCATCTGGTACACCAACCCTTCTTATCTCCACCAGTTAGCGGCGCAAAAGGGGCAACTGAAAATTTTAAATAGCAATGGGGGTAAACTTACATTTTCAAAACCATTTCATTCTCTATGCAACAATGGCTATCTAACATCGGTCGATTAGAACAGGAAAAGTAAACTTTTTTCATATTTTTCACAATCTTAATAAGTACTTTCTGTTCTCTTGGTTGTTTTCTATTACAGTCTGTTTTTAAACAACAGTTCCCTTGAAAAATCTTACTAAACTTCACTCTTACATAAATCATACATTTCTACCACAAGAGGGCAATGAGAAAATTTGTAAATTGGCATTGACTTTTTCATCTACTATTTGTTACTGTAATTGTTTCTTAAAATTGGAAGATTGGTAGAACCTTATCTTTACTGTCTTTCAAATTTTTCAAATTGTCTCACTTGATGATGCCTGCCACCGTTGAGATAAATAAATGTAATTTATAATTTTAAAAATGATCAAAGAAAGATTTGATGATACTCTCTCTTTAGAAACTATTGCTGCTCTGATTATTATTCAAAATATGCTTATGACATTAATATTAATGCTGGAAAAATATTCAGCATTACATTTTCTCCTGTTTCTAATCGACCTGTGTTACATGCGGATTTTACATTGCTGCAGGAGGATACATGGTTTTTCCGAAAATGTAACTTTCAACTCCCCCATTTAAAATTTTTAAGTGCTGTTCCCTGATGCGGCGCCACTGGTGAGTCTGATTTAAGATGGGATATTTTAAAAAATAAAACACATGTTCATAAAAAACAAAATAAGCAGATAACAATTCTAATGAATTTTATTCCTGAGTTGTTTTTGGCATCCTCATCTGTATAATTAAAATCTTACTTATAATTCTTCAGAAAATTTCATAAAGTTTTGGCCAAAAAACTAATATCATTCTATATTATTGATTTGATTTCCAGGTTACTTATTTTCTGACTTTTGATTATTTACTTACTTTCTCGATGTAGTTAAATCTTGGTTTAAAAATATTGCCTTATTTTTAACTTCTTATTACTAATTGTGATGATAGAATTGGTTGCCAATACAAAAGATTGATTTTTTTGTAGCAATTGTTTCATCAAACCATTATAAAAGTTTATAGTTACCTGTGGGCAGGGCTTAATAACCTATAATAGCTGTCAGCTTATACACTCACTAAAAAAAAAAAGTTTTAAACAAAGGAAATTACTACAATGTCAATATTCTATTTCTGTTCTTCACCTCCTCCAAGCCTCAGGTTTAGCTTCCTCTTTATGCATTCCTTTATTTTTTCTAATTCTCATTTTTTCTCCATATATATGCCCTCTCATTTGTTTCCTTTATTTATACCTAATGTTCTGATTTCCTGATTAACTGGCAAAAGTCATATTTTCCCACATCCATTCATTTACTAATTTTCTCTCCTGGCTTCTTAGTTTAAAAATATCTACCCTTTTCCAAATCTACATGTCAACTATTAGTCAATACAATAATTTATTTTTCTAATTTCTTCCTTTTTAGTCTTCTCTATCTAGGCTATATTTTCCGTTCATCTTGTATATTATTATTCCTTTTTCTCATTTGTTTTTCTGCCTTTTTAAACACCTCGTGAATTTTGACTTATAAACTGACTTTTTCTGCATGAATGGCAATGAAGATTCTTAGCTGACGATTGGAACTTTTGTACAAAAAGAATTCACGTTTTCGGTAAAACTATTTTTCTGCAAAGTTGAGCAGATTGTATTATAACTCATTAAGTAAATTTGTTGTTGGTGATTTTCTTATTACTCACTTCTGCGACTTCGCATCATTTTTAAATGTAATATGACAAGGCATTTTTTTTTTTCAATACTACAGTTCCTGAATACATAACTTTTTTTTGTAGGACTTAATAGCTGATGGTATAGCTGATGACCACGGGGCCATAAACGAAAACAACATTAAACGATCGCAGCAGTAGTGAACTGGTCATCGTTTTCAAGTTCCGAAGAAGCGTGCTAATTGCGAAGGTCTGATACTAATTTGGCTTAAGTCCACATTCAAAATGCGAACAACAAAGAAACGAAATCGATTTCGAAGAGGCATCTATAGAAAACAAAGTAACTTATAAGTAAGTACTTCGTCTATCTTAAGATAAGATAAGAGCGAAATGCGCATCAGGTGTTCTCGTGCGCGTAAAGTTACTGTACAAGAAATACTGGCTGCTATCGACACACGTTGGGCATAGAAGTTATCGCTCCTGATAACGATAATGCACCCTTAAACGTTCACAGTCGTTACAGTTAACTGTGGTATTTCTAGTTTATACGTGTCCATATTATACGAGATGTCGTTAAAACACATTTTACTTATGTTCATCTATCTTGTTCCAACTGAGTTAACGTTTTTTCTATTCAGAATGGCAGTTAGCAGTGAAATGAAGTGTGCGTGAATTATATACGATTGAGATTTCAATTAAATAAAACAGTGTACGACACTCAAATCACGTCTCTTCTTGTGCCAACAAAACCGATTCGGTGCTATGGACTTAAAATCTTTTCCAACGAGAAGATGGTCATGGGGTGCCCCATACCAAATCAATCAAGATGGAACAAAGAATTCGTTGTTGTTTCTGGAGTGTCAACCTCGAACTATAATTTATATTTGTTGCATTATGTCCGTGCCAATATTTCTATAATGTTATTTTGCATTTTACAAATATTATTCATGGTAGTAGTGAAAATAAACGTTAGCGTTAATTTTTTAAAACGAATAGAATTAGAAATAAAATTATCGTAATAGTACAATGGAAATGTGATATAATTTCTAATGATAATTACATTGGGTTTTTGATAATTGACTGCATTTTATGTGAATAATTTAATATAGTATTAATTAACAATAGTCATGGTTTATGGTAAATCGGAATGATATTTAAAATATATTTTTAGAAGGATTTAATAAAATATTAGACGAAGTTGTGCGGAGTTATTTTATTGATGAATTGCGGTTGATGTGAGAAACGCAGGGTTCCTATCACAAAGTGCAGGTATGATAGGGAGTTCATATTATATGCTACATTTCAGCAAACATTTGGGGTGTTCGCTGAAGTGTGTTTTTTCTTTTATTTGTCACGAATCATTATTATAGTAGATGTAAAACAGCAGCTCTTAAAACTATAATATTGATCTCAAGAAAAACATATTGAATCTAAAGTAATTTCAAAACAAACAAATTTCATCTGAAAACAAAGTTATCGAAATAACTAATAACTGATAAGTAACAACACTAATCGTAAGTAAGAAAGTGTCAAATCTTATTTGTGAAGATAGGAAACAGTAAATGAAATACCGTTACTTAAACTACGAAACAATTTATTCTAAGAAAAAAGTTTAAAATTTCATCTGAATAAACACTCTCTTCTTTTCGACAAATTTCAATGTTCCGGTACTTCAGCCCTAATTAATTTGGATCAAAAAGGATTAAAAGAGCGTGTCGCACAAATTAGATCTCGGATTATGTTAAAAATGGTCGCCTTTCCACGCCAGTTACCAAAACGACATAAAGTCATCTTTTTGTCTTGATTTATTAAAATCATTTAAGTGTGTTTTGAAATTGAGGCCATTACGACCGTCGAATGAATAAAATCCTAAACTAGATGGTAAAAGCACGTTCTGGTCACGTGCCGATAATAGTTTGTAAAGCCACGCGACAATAATACCCTCATGAAAATCTTATTAGGTAAAGATTTTTATTGCATTTTAAATGCAATAAAAATACTTACGAAAGTTTATTAAAATTTTGCTTGACTGCAGATGTGGGAATGTATTTATCCAAGAATCACATTGAAATAGATAACCAGAGATCATTTCCGACTCGTCACTTCAACCCCTAAGTAGTTGCCACTCATCTATTGTTTGAGATAACAATGTTCGTATTACGATAAATTATTAATTTGCATAACAATAAAATCATCACATTGTCGTATCAAAACAAATTTTGGGTGAGCTTAAAGCTACAATTATTATTTATTTGGCGCACGTTGTTGCTTTTATTTAAGACAATGTTGGTTTATGCTGAATTACATTATACTGCTAAGTTATTTTTGTATGAATTTTAGTTGAAATTAATCAACATGTTTAACAAAATGGAAAACATCGTAAAATTAAATTGAAAACAATTAAGAACTAGACTACAATTGCTAAAATTAAAACCAGAAGACGAGGATCACAGAGACAAAAAAGAAAATCACTTTCAAACCATTTCTAAAGATCATCCTGAGTGCTTATATCAAAGATGTAGCTGAATACGACGACTCATTACAATTAGGCAGTGGTGTTCCACAAAATCATTGCTTAGGCTTCATATATCTACGTCTCAAACTTTGAAAATGGTTAGCTACGCATACGACCGAAGCTACCTAAGTTTCTGTCAAAATAATAGCCAACATTCAACTAAATTTCTACTATAATATACCTATTCTGCAACACTCGAAAAAATTCATATTTATTTATTTTAATACACCCTACAAACAGCAATGTGCCATGCATGGATGGGTAATATACAGATAACACAAAACTATACATTTTACGACAGTCATAAATTCTTACATAATTAAGCACTAACGATACATAAAACTCTTTAATATCATTTGAAAAGCACTGTAAATATCCAAACAACCCTGAGTTCTCTTAAATATCCACAGATATGATTGATTGACAAATTTCGGAATAAGTTAGCACGAAGTGTCAGTAAACTAATATTAGTCTGATGTCTAGCACTTAAACCATGACACCTTTATGATAAGTAGAGAAAGCAGATCAGGGCTATCATACTGCATAACATCATTCATAAACATTGAAAATAGTAGCGTGCCCATCACTGATCCCTGAAGAACACCCAAAAACGATGACGATTGATGACGGTGACTGAAGTAGTTAGTAAGAGTTCAAGCTTAATTTGAAGAGTTCAAGCTTAGAGACTATGATCTGATAATCAATTCTATCAAATGCTTCACTAAAGTCAGTGTAAATGGTGTCATCTCAACACCACAATCAGATTGTGCTATAAACTCCATTGTAACGGTTTGTAACCGTAACAAAACCATGTTGAGGGTGCAAAATCAAATTTACAAAAGTTGCTTAACAATGCAATTGTTGGCAACGTTTAAGGACCGAATTAAAATGTTAAGAAGTGGATCCGATAGCACAGTTAAACAGTCCTGATAAAAAAGCTTTATAAAAAGATTAGATTTTAAACCCTAGATGCAAAGATTAAAGAGTAATTTGCTTAGAAAAGCCACTATAATCAATATACAAATCTATATATGTATCAAAGGAGGTGATATGTGCAGTATATGAGTGGCTAAACATTTACAAAACCGAGAAAGAATCGACAACTTCCAGCTGAGAAGAAACACCTTCCTTTGAGGTAACATACTTAGAAATACCTGAGTTATAGTGTTGTTTAGAACAAATGACCAAAACTTTTTTGGGTCTTTTGAAGATTAACTCAAGGCTGCCAGATCTGTACTACTGTAAGTGAGACTCGTAAGTCTGATGGTGGAGATTATCTACTAAACAATGGAAAATATTTGTGTCTATTGGATGGACATGTTGTTGGAACAAATTGGTTAAACGCAGAATACATTTTAAGGTACAGCCTTGTTTAGGTCTGTTGTCCATTACAGTTCTCAAAGAAACAGTAATAATGTGACTATATAATGACACGTAGTCAGCTCTCTTAAAATTAAATGAGCAGTGTAAGAAGTTCTATGAAGGTTTATTGTTAGTGTTCTATCAACAGAGGAAAGAGATATAAGAGAGAAGGATAATGCAAATCTTCGACGATGGAAAGCAAGAGATTTCTCTACCTGCAAAATCTACTACCGCGAAGAATCTGTTGCAAGTGCTGTATATAATGTTATACTGAGCTAAACCCAAAATATTACAAAGTTTACCAGGTTTGATATATTTCTGTTGGTTGAACATTGAAAAGATGTAGCAAATTTGTTTAAATTGAAGTTTTCAACTACTATAAAAGATCTGGACCATGCAATATACACTTTTGGAAGTGCATCAAACAATAGTGGTGCGAACACCAACTGTAGCGTCTATTTAACCAACAGAAAACACCAAAACTGCACCAAAGATCGGTATTACGGATGATGACAGCTTTTGCTGTTGAAACACGTGTCCGAGTAAAGTTTTTGGTGTTTTTCTGTTGTTAAATAATAGTGATTTAGTCAGAAGGATGAATTGGGAGATGTACCACAATTAGTGTAATAGTAGTGCTTTTGGTTAAAAAAGAATGCAAGCCCAACAACGTCAATTGCGGAGATGTAGTCAAACAAGTCGCTCAGTTTTCAAATTTTGAGAAATTGAACTCAATAGATGTTTGACCGCTGGATTAGCTTAACCCACCCTGAGAACTAATGGCGACAAATGACCGGATTCTTTCTAAAACTGTCGAAAATATCTCGCTACTATACACAAAGTCAGTTAACCATGTCTCTGTTATAGCATATATCAAAAATTATGACTAACGCATTGCCGGTAGAATTTATCAAGAAGTGTGTTTAACCTCTGACGTTTTGATATAGTACTTTACATGGATTTCGGCTGCTTTTTTCCAAGAGGCAGGTAAGAGGATGTAACTAAGTACCTGGAACCAACTAAATCCAATGTGAGAGAATGCTTATTATTCTTTTGAGGAAAACCGAAGGAATGTAAGGTTAATGTGAAGGAAACGTTAGTAAAATCAGCAAATGTGATTAAATTTGTAGGTTTTTCTGTAGGGTAAAACAGTAACTCAGCAAAGGCCAAAAGTAACTAAACCTAATTTTAGTACTGTAAAAGTTGTTAGTGATATTCCTTCAGTACAATTCCTAGCAGAACAGATATCAAAAATAAAGAAAGGTATGGACAAAAGTTGAGCTAATGAAAAACGTAAAGATTACTTGTGAAGTAAATCTGTTTTGCCCAAAATTCTCATCTTGCAACCTCCTTCCTCTGATTGATTCCATTTGAATAGTGCTGAGGGAAAGTAGAACCCAAGCTAATGCTATATAGTAAATACTGGGGCAAGGAAGAAGTAAACAACATTGAGTTAAAATTGTGTTTACGCAATTCCGAAGTATCAGCAAGAGATGGAGACAATGGTTTTAGTAGGTATGTCTAATAAGAACGATGGGGCATCTGCATACCCAATACAAAACTGGGAGCCTATGCCAAGAGCAAACGTAATCGACAGACCTAAAATTTGAGATAGGAAACAAACAGGATTATGAGGTAGAAGATAATATTCACCAAAATAAAGTACGGATAAACACGCAACAAGAAAACACACCTAACATTTGGTTTCGGATTGGGAGTTGTTGTTATCATATAAATGTTTGACGTTTCTTAATTTATTTTTTGTATTTATAAAAACAACTCCAGGCAACCCTCGTTTCTAAATTTAAAAAATACTTCAAAATAAAACAGTTACTGTTTTTATTCCCACACATACAGCGCTCGAAGCAAACATGATCCCCGGAAAATATGCCAACTAATTTTAAAATTGGTAGCGGTAAAGGGTCAATAGCAACAACCGAGTATACTCAGCGTGAAACGGTAAGTTTTTGTCGAAGTTGTCGATTTCATTTGCATCATTTTATTATTTTGCCTCAAGTTCATTCTTTAAAATCAGTCTTTCTTAAGACTTTGGCAAGAATACTTTGTAACATAACCTTCAAAAATGTTATTTAATAATTTTTGTTGTGAATGTCCAATCCAAATTACAGCGACCTCGGACACGCCCGTCCAGGGATCTTGTTTGCTTCCGGAAACCATATATATGGAATCTTCCTGACATCTAATATATTAATAATTTTATTTTTAATTTCATTTACATGTTTGTTTTTAATATTTTTGTTATAATTTATTTCTTGTTTTTTCTATTTTCATATTACTTTGTGAATATTATATTGATTGACATTTTAGTAGGTATACGTTTTATTTCCATTTTTTGTTCGTATCATTTAATTTTTTATATGTTTCATTATTTATTGTTACTTATCTTATGTGATGTCCGATTTAGTATTTCTGCTAATAACAAATTGACATATTCCTTCTTTTAATTTATTTTAATTCAATGCATTTTTAAAACTTTTGCATTCTTTCCACGGTTTCTTCCATACTTTTATCGAATTCTTCTACTTTTTCTTTACTACGATTTTAAGTCACTATATATTCTTTTCATCATTCATTTTTATTTATTTTATAAAATTAAAACTTATTACTGTGGCGACATCTACTGTCGCCTGTGCAATCATAACACGTCGATTTTGTTATCAGAATAAAGAGCCTATGGTTGAAAAAAATAATCAACTTATTTATTAATGCGCAATCTCTTTCATTAACATACTAGTTTATTAAATAGGTAACAATTTATGTAGGTCTTGGATAAAATCTAAATGTAGAAATTAGTGTTATTTGGTTTTATTTAGGAGAAGACAATTCTTATGAGGAGCTTCTATGACTAGTCTATTTATTAATCACCACATGAGCGAAGAGGCGAATAATCACTAGTAGTTCAGCGAAAGGAACACCAACTGCAGCCCTATTTAACCAACAGAAAACACCAAAAACTGCACTCAAAACTTGACTCGACACGTGTTTCAACAGCTAAGCTGTTATCATCAGCGATACCGATACTAAAATAAAACAACGGAAAGCTTTATATACTATCTGCTTATCACGCATCGTTAAACTTAATTGATTCTTAGATAAGCTAAATAATTCCGAAAATCCTAATGGGCCGTTATCATCATAATTCATAAGCAAATTTCTGTTTTTAAAATTTCTAAACTTTCATAAGAATCAAGTTCGTTTTTATTATCTACCCTCTTAATTAATTCAATGTCGCCTGCTCTATGGTCATTTTCAAGCATATGCATGGCAACACTGGACCTATCTGTGCGATGATATTTGACATGAGCTACGTGCTCTTTAAAACGAGTTTTAATAGGTCTCTGGTTTGCCCTATATATACTTGGTTACAGTCTTTACAATTAATTTTATATATTCCTGATTTATGTCACATTTTATTGGGTCTTTTGGATTGCCTATGATTTGCTTATGAATTGATGATAACGGCCCATTAGGATTTTCGAAATTATTTAAGCTTATCTAAGAATCAATTAAGTTAACGATGCGTGATAAGCAGATAGTATAAGCTTTCCGTTGTTTTATTTTAGTATCGGTATCGTTGATGATAACAGCTTAGCTGTTGAAACACGTGTCCGAGTCAAGTTTTTGGTGCAGTTTGGTGTTTTTCTGTTGGTTAATCACTAGTAGAATAAATAGTTTATTTATTTATGCAATAATAGTAATATTATGACTTTCCCAATGATTACCACATTACCTTTTTTAAACAATTGCTTATTGTTTCACAGAACTCCACATTGGGAGAAAGAAGGATATTAATGTAACTAGAGAGTATGGTTTGGGGTTTGAGACGCATCATCGTTAAACATTTTAGGAATCAAGTGATAGCGGCCTCGCCAAAGAAGCCGGTTGTAAACGCTTAACGTTGCGAAAAAGCTAAGAGCATTTTTAACGCAATATATTATTTTAGAGTGGTATTGCCAGAAGTTGCGAACAAAACTTCTAGACCCGTTTGTAAGAAGGAAGAATTTATAGATGAAAACAAAACTACAGCTTTCTAGTTTTAGGCGACGTTTCGCCCTTTAATTAATAGAGCTTCATCTAGCTAGTGCTAGAAACAGTAGGTGACATTCATATCATTTGAAAGAAGTAAGACAATTACGACGGCAGGCATCCCACCAATAAGAAAAAATAATTTATTTAAATTGATTTATAGATAGATTGAAAACACTGAGTGTTACAAAATGGTCCGGAAGTTTTTCTCAACTTGCAATACCAACTATTTAGTACAACTCAGAAGGTTGCAAAGAATACCTTGTTGATATATCATTTCAATGAATCTAACTGTCCATGAAGTAGCAACACGGCTATCACTGCTTATAAAGCGACCGCGTGATGGGTTGAAATTCTCTAGCTATTCCCAGTGATTGTTACAGACTGCATTTGAGCTAAACTACACTCATGAGCCTCAAAATAGGCAAAAACATGTGTATGGGAGGGTACCGTTCGTAATTCCGCAATTATTATTTGCACTGTTTTATTCGGTTGGCGGGAATTCGATATATTGAAAGTAGGGTTAAGTTTTTCCCAATGATCACAACCGGCACCTTAGATACTACAGATTTCAATTTTAAGAATCAACTGGATTGGAAACCACAGGTCACACAACAATACAAATCACACTGTTGTAATCAAAAAGTGCCGACATAAAAGAAACCGAGAAAAACCTGGTTGAAAGGTTTGAAAACGTAATAAAACGAAAAAGTAAGAGTCTGTTCGAAATCAACACCACTAGAAGATAAAAAAACCAAAAAATAGAGATTACGAAGACCGAAATAAATAAACCATTTAAAAGCACAAACAAAAATCAAATCGCAAACGAATTACTAAAATATGGTGCAAAGCGTCAAAGCGACTCATTGATTGCAGTAGTAGATGAAAGAATTAATGATGTCGAAAACATGCAGGACACACTAGGGATGGTGCAGTAGCAGTGCTATGCCGACGACAATACATTTTAGCTGAGTTTGAGCACAACCAAATTATTTACAACAAAGAATCATCAACGGAAAAATAGCATCCCCAAAACCAAAAAAGATGCAAGCTCAAAGGAGTAAAAATTTCCAGTGACCACAACATCTACCGAGAAACGATAAATATGTCTTGGGACCTAACTTGAAAAATAAATACCAAGACGGAGACACAAAACTAAAGTAGCAGCTACGTACAACAAATGTGAAAGTTTAAAATGATAACAAGAAGAAGAATTAGAAACTAATACATAAGATATACATGTGAAATTTGGAAAGTCAGAAGAAACGAATAGAACAATCATGTCACAAGAGCGCAGGTCCGAATTTTAATATTAATAAAAACGCCCTGACCAAGAAAAGCGCAAATCAAAAACGTGAACATCTATATAGAAGAGAAAGAAGAAAATTCATCTAAAGTTCTGTTTTATTTGGTCAGAAAATTTTAATAAGTCTTCATTTTACCATCTTTTTAAAGTCATAAATATAAAAACTGGGCAACAGTCCAAGAAAACAAAAATAAAATAATAGTTACAGAAATTGAATACTGACGAAGATGTTGTTGTAACATGATAGGATAAAAATCAGTAATAAATGGTAATCGAACATATGATACACTTAGCTTCATAAAAGAAAATCATTGATATAGGATGCTGGGGTAGAGCAGACAAAAATAGATAGTTAAAGAGTATTAGAGTCCAAAGAAAGCCTGAAGAGAGCGAAGTATTCAGAGTTGAGGGATGAAGCTAAATGGAGAGAAAGAGATTAGAGGAAGGTGATGTGAAGACCAAGACATTCAATGAATCTCAATTATACCAATTGCCAATTCCATAAATTAATCAACTTATTTTTATCAGAATTCATAATGATTCCGTTAAAAGTTTGATACGAAATTCCGTTTTTGGTCAAATCCACTTATGTTACATTTGTGCATTAATTTTAACATTTAATTCTTATACTTTAGATAAGATTTTTTCACCGACTCGACCCATAGACACCATAAATATAATAATTTATTAATTTCAAGATATATTTTGTTTTAATTTTTTTTTTTAATTTTCAATTTTTATAAACAAACACAAAGCCCCTATAGTATATTATTATTTTTCACCATATAACTTAACAAAGGAAATTTGTTGGTAAACCCATCATCATTTCGCTAGATATGTACATTTTGCAACAAGCACTAAATTATGTTAAAATTTGAAAAAACAATACAAATAAATTTTTTAGATTCTTCTATAAACCACTCAATTTCAAGTTCAATTTTCTTTCATTATACCATTTAGTATTAACTACAATACTTAGGGTATTTCAAACTAACTTGTTCATGTGACTCACTATATTGGTAAACTTAAAATCCAGAATTTTGCTTAAAATTTATTAAAATTGTTTATTTCGAAAAATTTGTATACCTTTACGATATCGCATCTTCATTGATTAAAACTCCATAGTTTTCTAAAAATTTAAAATTATCACGTATTTATTGTAAGTAACCTTTTCATCTCATTAATTTTATTATTAATTAATTATATTATTTTAAAAAGAATAAAAGAAGATAAAATATACTGAAAGTATTACAGAACATATTTACACAGTGCATTCATCCCGTTAACAATTTCTAGCCAATCAGTGAACTTAAAATTTAAATTTTAACCAACTGAAGGACAATACTAACAGATTAAATTATCGGGCCATATATTTAAATCATAACGTACCAATCGTGTTAATAAATAAACAAATGCAAGCGTTTAAGTCACATTGCGGATAAGAAAATTTAACTTGGTGGTGGTCGAAACCACACGTTGTTAAAATCACATAGAATAAAAATATAATTGAAAATCAATATTTGTTGTTAAACCATAACGCGCCATTTGAATTCATATCGTAACCCAGTCTTCAATTTTAGTTGAATTTTGCGATGTCGACATAAAGGCTATTATTACACGATTTGTGTTTAAAGTGAAAATCTATAAACTGAACATAAAATCAAGGTGGAGTTTTTGCACACTAACGCCCTAACGTAAATTCTATTGGTCCAAATATGGGTGGCTGTAGTGCTTTAGATAAGGGTTTGGTTATGTGCATCTACTGATATACAGAATTCATCTTCTCAAACATCAAACCAGAAATTTTAGTATAAGTTGATATTGTCAGAGTTTGTTATAAAATACATTTCATTCCATTCTATTACCGATGGTGAGTCCCATTAATATAATTATTTATCAATTAAGTGGGCGTAAAAGTTTAGCTTCCTCTGTCGCGATACTACATTATCAAATTAGTCTTTGTTGTGCTGTGTACTCAGTTATTAAACTATTAATTGTTGTTATTTAGCCTATGCTAACATTTAGCAACGTAAACGGAACAAAAGTGGTATGGATTGTCAGGAGCAGATGGAGAAACAGTCCCACCAATTCTTCACCGTTAAGTGCCCGAAAAGATTCTCAACATTATCAGGATTTGGATTCATTTTCGGAAGAAGAATGATTTGTCAGACGACTTTTCGTTGCTGGACAGTGATGAAGAAAAGAGCAATTCGTAA
>JALBCR010003227.1:0-68988 GCA_030710515.1 Abscondita cerata
TCAGTGTACTTCGTTCAGTTACGTATTTGCTATAACCCCAAGAAAATAATCCAATGGGGTTAAATCTGGCGCGATCTTGCTGGCCATTCAATATGTCCTCGTCACCAATCCACCGATTAGGAAATTCTTGATCGGTATTCTCGAACTGGTCGCGCATAATGTGGAGGCTGCATCTTTTGCGCAACCAAATTCTGTCATCGGGTCTATCAAGATCTTCTGCGTTGGAAACAATACCGCTCAAAGCAGGTACTAGTTCATTTTGGAGAAAGTTCACCATTCAACGTTACGTCGAAAAAATTGGTCCAATAATTCTAGAACCCACCACACCAAACCCACACATTAAACTTTTGAGGATATTGTGTGTTTAGCTCATCCAATGCGGATTTTGAAAGAGCCCAGCCAACGGCAATTTTGTTTTATTGACGGTACCATTCAGACAAAATATTTGCCTCATCAGAAAAAACGATATTTCTAATAAAGTAAGGATTTGCATTGAGAGTTCCATCATTGTTTCACAAAATTGCATTCGTCGATCAAAGTCATCATCGGACAGTTCTTGTACCAGGTACACTTTATACGGGTGAAATTTATTGTTTTCCAAATAATCTGGGCACTGTACTTTTGACGCATTAACTTGTGAAGCGACCTCCGCAAGGGTTAAATGTGGATTTTCTTACCATTAAAACCGCATCAATTGTCGGTTTTCATTTTAGGCCAATGGACGTCCTGCTTTAGGCTTATCCGTACATGTCGAATCATAAAATTTGTTTTCGATTCGACACATAGTGCGATATTGGCGGACGGTCGGGTGCATTTCATTGAATAAAATGCGAACTTCTTCATGCGTCGGCTTCTATCTCCAATCCCAATCAACATTAAAACTTCGATTCTTTCGGTTTCAGTAAGTTTCATTTTGCTACTATTCTTTAATCCCGAAAAACTTGGAATTGTGTTTGATATGTAAGAAATAAAACAAGTTTGCAATTGTTTTAACGATATTGTTATATTCGCTTCAACACGGCCTACTTGAATATTGACGCTCTTCTTTCGTACATTTCGGTAAATATTGCCGTTATTTTCATGTAGATTTAATAATTTTTTTGTTGTATTGAGAAATAAAAAATCTATCCAATTAATGTATCATAAGAAATTTTGCTATTTAAATTTTTAAAGATAGGGTTACCACGCCAGGAGAAAAGGGTGGGGGAGTTGAAAAGTTATTTTAGGATAGTAATTTAAAAATAAAAATCGACGTGTCAGAGCATTTTTATGAAATATTTTGTTTACGATTTTTATAGAATTTATCCGTTACTTTTTAGAGGAAGCACTGTATATATACTATACTATAATTGGTTCTTATTAGATAAATATTAAATTTATCAAAGGTTCTGACATCTTATGGAAACATTATGTACAACATTTTAAGTGAAAGTAAAACTGTTCTTTAACGGCAAAAAGTTATTGCTCTTCAAAGTCGACAGAACGGCTTAAAAAAGTTTTTTTTTCGGCTCCTATCTTTTTCCAGTCCACTTGACGCTTTTGTAACAAAGAACTTTATTAAAGATAAAGTAATTTCAAATATTTACAAAAAAAATTATCCCGATACAACCATTTCTAGTCCGTCACATCGACGCGCAAAGTTGCTATGTTCCGGGCGATATTTCGAAATACGTCATAATACGACTTGTCCCCGTTCATTATTAAAATAAACGATTGTAATGCATTGTTTAAATATACCTATTTGTTCAATAAAAATTTTGTTGGAGTGGATTTTTTATTAAAAAATAAACATTTTGATGAGTTTAATGACGACTTTATTCTTTCCAAATATTATTCAATTACACTATTGCTATTTGTTAATAATTTATTGGTACAGTAAGAAATTCCTTTTTTGAACGCAGAACTGTGTTTATATTGAAACAATTAATATTTCGACGGGTTTTACCTTTATGAAGACATTTTTTTCTGCTTTTTCCGAACTCAATTCCGCACCACCCTTGAGGTTGAGTTCACGGCGCGTTTTTTTTTTCATGTGGTTTCTCCGATAGACCTACTCCACAGTTTTCAATTTTTCTTTAGTGAATTTCTCACCCTGCCATGATATTGATAGCCATCGTCATTTTCATTCTCACTTATCACAGGTGATTGGCTTGCTTTTCGTTTCAATGAAGCGGTTGATCTTGGTAAAGGTACCATCGTTGTAAGTTCGTCATCAACTTCGTCGTCTTCGTCATTCGAGTCCTCTACATCTTCTTTCGCACTTGTGCAGGTTTCTCCACAGCAAATCTTGCACAAAACAGAACATTTCAAACCTGCTTTTTGACATCCACAAACCCTGCTACAGTTGGTTGTACATCCACAGAATACAAAGTCCAGAAGTATGCGTGGTATCGGTTCCTGATCGGTTGTCATTGGTTCCAAGTGCATTTATCTCTGCATCGATTCACTTTTGCACTTGATGATATGTTCGAAGGGAATGTTGCCTCGCTGCTGAGCTCGTGGGAGGTAAACGCGATAAGTCAGTTTTGGTTTTCAGATCAGGTTGCGAAAACGAGCAGCGAGACAACATTTCCTTCAAACATATCAAGTGCAAAAGTGGATCGGTGCAGAGAAAAATGCACTTGGAGCCAATCACAACCGATCAGGAATCGAAACCACGCAAAGTTCTGGACATTGTATCCTGTGGATGTACAACCAACTGTAGCAGGGCTTGTGGATGTCGAAAAGCAGGTTTGAAATGTTCTGTTTTGTGCAAGACTTGCCGTGGGGAAACCTGCGCGACCGCGAAAGAAGATGTAGATGACTCAAATGACGAAGACGACAAAGTTGATGACAAACTTCCAACGATTGTACCTTTACCCAGATCAACCGATTTATTGAAAAGAAAACCAAGCGAACCGCCTGTGATAAGTGAGAATGAAGATGATGGCTATTAATATCATGACAAAGTGAGAAATTCACTAAAGAAAAGGTGAAAACGGTGGAATAGGCTTATCGGGGAAACCACATGGAAAAAAACGCGCCGTGAACTTAACCTCAAGGGTGGTGCGGAATTGAGTTTGGAAAAAACAGAAAAAATATGTTTATAAAGTTAAAACCTGTTGAAATATTAATTGTTTCAATATAAACACAGTTCTGCGTTTAAATTAAATAAATTAGTAACAAATAGCAATAGTGTAATTGAATAACATTTGGAAAGAATAAAGTCATCATTAAACCCATCGAAATGTTCATTTTTTAAATAAAAATCCACTCCAACAAAATTTTTATTGAACATATAGGAATATTTAAACAATGTATAATGCATAACAATCGTTTATTTTAATAAATGAACGGGAGACAAGCACCGCAGGAGCGCGAGCGCTATTCAGCGTATTTCGAAATCCCGCACGAAACATAGCAACTTTGCGCGTCGATTGACGGGCGAGAAATGGTCGTATCGGGATAATTTTTTGTAAATGCTAGAAATTACTTTATCTTTAATAAAGTTCTCTCACAAAAAAGCGTCAGGTGGACTGGAAAAAGATAGGAGCCGAAAAGGAAAAAAAACTTTTTTTAAGTCGTTCTGTCGACTTTGAAGAGCAATAACTTTTTTTCCGTTAAACGCACAGTTTTTTGTTATATAACATTGTTGAAAATATAACTCAAAACAAATCCAAAGACACCAAGTTTATGACTGTGCGATAATTAGAACGCGAGATATGAAAATTCCAAAAAAAACACCAAACCTAAGATGGCGGAGAAAGGGTTGGTTTTAGGGTGCGCAAACTTAGGGTTAAACTCACCGAGGAAAACCCTTTCGAATGGAGGGTAAGAGAAAAAATGTATACAAAAATGGTGGGTCACACCTATAAAAATTTCCTAAATGCACTGGACTATTATTTGGAATCAGCAGAGTTGTCTTGCGAATTGTTCAACATCTTTTCATTGTTGTTTGCTGTTTGATGTTAGTACAAATTCTGGTAAAATTCACCCTCACAGACTTAGGGAGGCAGTTGCCACAGACCTCAGTTAAATTTTAACTGCATGTTAAAAACAATCGTTACTATATTTAATCTTTGGATCAGCTATTGTTTTAATCTAACGATTAAATTTAACCGGACGTTTGGTGCAACTGGCCCTTAAGTGGCTGCACCCTCTGTGATTGCCAAGAAATGGTACATATTGTTTCTGAAGTTCTGATTCTGAGATGCATTTTGTTTCTTCTCTAATTAACCTTCTAGCTTGTTTCTATGGTCTAACCGCACTTGACGTCTTTTTATCCACTGAGTATAGATGTTCTTCTTATAGTTATGACAATTGTCTCTTTAGTAACTACAAACAACTGTAAATTCCTTCAATACTTTAATTTAATAAATTATAGTTTAATTTATTTGATAGATGACATTGAGGATATTGTGTCATTTTAAGCTAAGCGTACTGAAGCCTGGGTAAACTGTTAATTAACTTTACAAAAAATTGTATTCATAATTACATACACTCTACGTTTAATTTGGCATGAAATGAAAATGTAAAAAAAAAGCTCTAAATGAAGTATTCAGTTAATTGCGGCAGATATAATAATGTATTTAAAATGGTAATAACCGGAAGCCAACACATATTAATAAAATTTTGCTTTAATAAATACTCTTTGCTGCGAACGTGTTCATAATAACAAATAATTACCTATAAGCTGCGAAGAAACGGTTTTTTGTGGTTGAAAAAATTATTAAGAAATAAGACATTTCTAAGAATATCACATAAATATTAATGATGGTTTGGTACGTCGTCAACAAAAGAGCTAAAAAGGCACACTCGACTTGCATTGGTCGACTCTGCTAAATTTACCTGAAAAGAAACTCGTCTTCCAATTTTAGATGCACATTTACATCCTCTTGCATTCGTCAGTGCATTGTATTTGTTTTGTCTCTTATTTACTTGTGTTTAGAGTGTGTTTTAAATTTATTGGGTTTAACTAATACGGTAAGATTAATGCATAAATTAAAACAGCCAAAAATTCCATTTGCGTTCGAATTTGTTTATTATAATTAATGTAAAAATTATTTATTTAAATTTAAATTAAGTTATCAAAACGACGTTTGATTCTTAGAATCGTTTTTGTTGGTTACGCTTGAAATTTGTGTTACAACGTATTTCTATTATTAGACAACAATATACGAAAAGTTAAAATATTAAAGAATAAAATTTACTTAATTTTACAGAATTTGTTGAAATTGTTGAACCATTTTATAAAAATATTTTTAAAACAAACAAATTAATTTCATTATCAACAACTTAGCACACACAATATTAACCAAATTAATTTATTCTGTTTCTTTTGTCATTGAAGGTTCTTTCAACTATAAGAATGGGTTTTTCCTTATTTAATCGTTCACAAATTCAGAAGCCGACATGAAAAATGCTTTGCCTCATTCCTCCAAATCTTATAAATGTGTCTTGAAGTCGGCCAATCGAACGTCCGTCTGTATGTAAACACGATACCAAAAAAAAACATTTGTCCGATTTTTTACAAAACTTGGCATGATTAAATTTTTAGGCTGCAGAAAATAATGTTCTTAACCTACGTAGATTTTTCTATTTTTGGAATGTTTATAAAAATATTCATTTTACTCATTTTTTTCTTCAAATAAATGTTTTTTCGTTAAAACTATTTTTTGATCAGATAAGTAATTATTTGATGATATGAAAATCACTACATGTTTCAACAGTATCTCCAACAATATTGTGTTTTTATTGGAAGGAAGGATTTCCAACCAAACTACAAAATCCAGTACATGGCAACGTTTCATTCTCTTTTACTGGTGGGTGCTTCTTTGGACCAGTACTAAAGAGGTGAGTTAGTGCAAACTATACCTATTTTACACAAAAATATAATTTCCACAAACTCATCTCATCTTTCACTTACCCAAAGATACACATACCAGTAAAATAATGCAAAACGTTGCCATATACTGAATTTTTTGTAATTCCACTCTTCCAATAAAAGGGTTCAGCGATTATCATCCTGGCGTAATTATTATTATTAGGAGAAGTACGGGAACTTCTCCTAATATCCTATTTCATTACTTCACTAGCTTTTTTGAATGTTTCTTTCCATCACTCAGTCTGTGGCCAAAATACCTCTCGTTGAATCTTTAGGGCAAAACCCGAACATTAGTCTTGAGGTAGTATTCTAAAGTAATCGTTAAAAGAATCTTCAGATTGATTCCCAATACATTGTGGGTCTGTAAGAAGAAACATCATTATTGGCTTAGATTTAGGGGAACTAGTGTGGTCTAGATTCGGGCCTAATCGCCGTCATTGATTGGAATTAGCGAAACGTTAGAAAAAAACAATCAACGACGGCCCTTAATCTACACCACACTGGTTCGCAAACAGGCAGCAAAAGCCTCAACCAATCTTTTTTAGATCTAGGGATTCTTAGATTACTGGACCTTCTTTAAGAAAGAGGTGCATATAATTAAGTTATGCCTGACTTAAAAATGATTAGGGTTTAGATGTTTTAAGGCACTTCTGTTAATAAGATGTTGGAGGAATCACGCTTCTTTCTACAGTTCTTTAAAAATTTAGACAAATTTCGACATTTTTATTCACACCTCACTAGAACTAACCTATATTCTATATTTGTTAATTTTATGGTGTCACTATTATCGTCATCGAGTGTAGGTGATGTTGAAAGATTGCCAAAAATTAGTGAATCCTCAAGAGGTATACCGTAAAGAGATCTGTCTTTTTGTAAATGTCACTAGATGTTTCCTATTGATGTTAAACGGAGTTGGAATTATTGTCAAAAATTGTCATGGTTCATTTTTCAGTTTTGTGTTTAGAAAGGCTTTTGGAGTATGCGATCGATGCCACTCCATTGGTGGTTTCTCTGGTTTCCTACAAGTAAATTTATTTCTAGTAGGTTATTTAATTGTTGTTCGTAGGCTTGTACTATAAGGTGTAGCTAGTTTGTTAATAAGATTTTTTATCATCCTGCAAATCTATTAAACAGTTCATATAAAGCAAAACTTTAGAGTACTACAATTACAGAGCAATGTATTCTACCTATGACATGGGTAGTGTTTCTTCCATAAATGGTATTAATGATGAGGTTATCATTGTCAACCAACAAACTAATCAATTAGTTTCTAGGAAACACATGATGTTTTTTTTTAGACAGCATCATTTTGAAATAACACGCAAATGTTGAGTATATTGTCAAGCGCTAATTCACATTCGTCTAGATTTTCCCCAGATGATTATAATGAATGTCATTAAGGTAGATACCTCACCGCTTATATGAAAATTCTGCTCTGCTATGTGTGATTATCTTACGTTTAGAAAATAAAATTATCGTGGTACCTTTCATTGACAATTAAGTTTTTTTTTATTGTTAGTTTTCATTTCCTTTACTTGCTACATCTCTTCCAGAAAATAATTATCTCTTTCTAAAAATTAATTTTTTGGTATATTTTGAACAAGTGCTAGTTAGTTTTACCTTACCCTTCTTTATATACGTTTTAGAAAAGTTTGGATGATTTACCTACTAAATTTACTGAATCAACGCAGAATTTAATGATGAAGATATTAATTGTGACCATTTCCGTTGTTTAGAAAATATGTGAGAAAAATTGAAAAACATACATGTGAGGTTCAGAAATTGGGCACCCATAGAACGATTTCGAGTAGAGTCTATAGAGTTATTTTACTTACAAATTTTGAATAATCACCTATCGACAAAATGAGAACTAACTTCTTACTTCTTATTTCGACTAATCCTAGTTTCGTTAACATACTTAGGCCCAGTTGTACAATATCCGCTTAAAGTTAAGTTTGGTTTAATTTCCTACGCGATAATTGTTGTCACAATTGTATCTTTAGAAATTTAAACCATAGTTTAAGAGGAGATTGTACAACTGGTCCTAATATGTTTGACATTCTCTAAATCACCATAGTTATAATGCTTATATTAATGAAATCAGAGAAACTTCTTATCATATTAGATTATCAACTAATGTTACTATTTCATATTAAAATCTTTTGATGTACCTACTCTGTTTATTTAAAAACTAATACAAAGCAAAATATTCTGTTTTTGTTTTGCTTTCAATATGATTCAACTTGTTATTAGTTAAAAATAGTCGATTATAGTAATCTTTGTATGTCTATTAGTAGCATTCGAACACAATCTGTACTTTAATTATTTCCCGAAAGGAAAAATTATTGTTATAGTATACGATATCAGTAATAGTTGCCAGACTGTCTCGCCATCAGTTTTATCATATATAGTTTATGATAACACTTTAGTCACCTCGTAGCATCGAAGCTAAGCGTGGGTGTTATCGAAAAAGTATTTTGCAAAATTTTTGGTTGTTTTTTTTATGGCGAATTAAATCGACGACCTTGTAACGATTAGTGAGGAAGGAGTTACTACGTCCTCTCTTATAAATCTATTATACATACATATATGTGCGTGAGTATATAAGCGTTTTCAGTTTAAAACCCAAACTAGTGGGTACGCGCAAAACCAGAACACTCGCGCGTTTTTAAAACAATGTGATTGGAAACTTTTAAGTGCTTATAATATTTATCCGAAAATGACACAAGTAATCGTTAAAGTTGAAGGTGCGTATGTGTTAAGAAAAAAACGTGGTTTGTAAAAATAGTGTTTTTAGAATCCCTTTACACAAATTGACTCCAAGTGAAGAAACGCCCGCAAACGTATAAAGGGCCATTGCGGTTGCTACGTCTATGTATTTTGGGCATTGCAATACCGATGGCTTTGGTATCGGTACCTCTTTACCTTAGGTACCATGTGTACGCGATCCAGTGGTACCCGTTTGCGGTGTCGGACATGCGATTACTCGACAAACGGATATCAACAGTGTGGTGTCAGGTTTGTGTTAATTTTGAAAAAATTTAATTGAATACAAATTACGGTACTATATATATAGGCGGTACGAGATGACGTATGTTCTTAATTACGTTCGTCAACCTGCAAAGTCCGGTTATTTATATATTTTTTCCTTTAGATAGACTATTTAATTTGTATTAGTAACCTGACATTATCTGTTAAAAATGTTGTGGGAAATTTTTGTTTTAATTAAGTTTTTGGCTGTTGAATTAGTTAATAATAATTAAATAATAGAATTTATAGTTTGGATAACGTCAATGGTAAACCTTCAACAGAATCCAAATTAACAGTTCAATATTTCAAATTTTTTTACAATGCACCTAATCTATTCCATAACATATTTTCTAACCGCTAACTTTGTAGATAGCTAGTAGCTTAAACTTTTATTTCAATTATGAACTAGAGCAGATATGTTTAGTTTACATTAAATAATGATAAAATGTATTCTGATAAACGACAATCTAATGGATTCCCCAATATTATAAAGTAAAACTATTATTTTTTTGTTATTAATTCTAAGATGGTTCCAATCAAAGCAATATAATTCCAAATAGAATATGCAAAAAAGTATAGCCTTTTACACAGATTCGTAAATTTTGAATTCTAATCTTCTACAAATAAATTAGTGACGATTTTGATTTTCTAAATTATTTTCAATAGTAACATAGTGATGAAGCTTTAAAGCCGGGATTCCCAAAGTGGTCCAGGTGGACCCCCAGGGGTCCACAGGAGCCCGATAGGGTCTACGCTTGCGTGGAAAAAATGGGGGTCCACAACTCGTTAACGGGGGTCTATAAAAATGTATTAGGTGACCCGACTTGACTTCTCCTATGAATAAGGGGACAATAATATATATAGGCAGACAATATTATAAGAAGCTTGACTTCTCCTATGAATATAGGAAGACAATATTATAAGAAGCTCAGCAATTGTTTTTGTAAGAACTTGCATATTCCATATTCAGAAAGAGCGTGTCAAGACTCGCCGATGCCGCGCCGCCCGCCCGCCTAGTTAAAGTCGTGTCTGAACTTGCATGAACTTGTTGGATTTTTCTTTAATATAAATACGAATGCGAATGATAAACATTACTCAGTTGTTTCCGGAATTTCAAAAAGAAAGTGTACCTATATAAGTGTTCACCAGTGACGGAAGTAGTTTTCAGACTTTTGAAAATTAAAGTGAATTGATATTATTGTTTGCCAGTGTTGGAAAAGTAAGTACCTACCTATCTATTTGTTAGCAACTTGTATCTTAAAAAGCCACTTCTATTATGTTTGTTAAATCATTTTAAGATTACTTAACAAACATTTTTTCATATTTACAGGTAAGTAATTGATACGAAACATGGCTGAATCTAAGAAAAGTGTCGACAGTACAGTGTTGAATATTTGAAATTTGGTTTTCTTCCATCAAATACAGACAAGCGATTGCCCATGTGTCTTTTATGCAACAAAGTCTTGAGCAATGACTCTATGAAACCATCGAAGCTGGAAGATCATCTAAGAAGGTGTCATCCTGACAAAATAGGTAAGGATTTGAAATATTTCCAAACATTGAAGGAAAAGTATGAAAAGAGACCCACCGTGCATAGTATGTTCGCTTCAACGTCTGAAAGCAACGACGATGGCTTGCGGGCATCTTACAATATCTCATTACTTATAGCAAAATCTGGGAAACCGCATACCATTGGAGAGGAGTTAATTTTGCCTGCTGTTGAAGAGGTCTTAAAACTGTCCTGCACAAATCTTCATTTGACATACTTAAAAGAATTCCTTTGAGTAACAACACTGTACAAAGACGTATTGATGAAATGAGCTCTGATGTTGAAAGTTTCTTGTGTAATTATCTGCAAACAACTCATTTTTCTATTCAACTGGACGAGTCAACTTTACCTGGCAATGAAGCATTATTATTGGCATATGTTCGATTTATCAAAGGCGAACAAATGTTTGAAGAGTTACTATTCGCGAAAACTTTGAAGACTGACACTAAAGGTGAATCAATTTTTAATGTTCTGAATGATTTTTACGGAAAAATCAATTGCATTCACAAACATTATTTCGGTGGCAACAGATGGAGCTCCTGCCATGGTCGGGCGATATCGTGGGTTTATAAGTCATCTTAAAAGGAT
Organism: Abscondita cerata; assembly: GCA_030710515.1. Classification (NCBI taxonomy): domain Eukaryota; kingdom Metazoa; phylum Arthropoda; class Insecta; order Coleoptera; family Lampyridae; genus Abscondita; species Abscondita cerata. The sequence goes on from JALBCR010003227.1 coordinate 11,031, forward strand.
TATACCAGAGGTAATTGCAATTCACTGTGTCATCCACCGACAACATCTAGTAGCGAAAAAATTGAGTGATAGATTGCACCAAGCGCTTCAATTTGTGATTAATGCAGTTAACAAAATAAGAAGCAATGCATTAAATACGCGCTTATTTGCACAGTTGTGCGAAGAAAATGATGAGGACTTCCAACGATTGCTGCTACATACCGAAGTACGCTGGTTGTCGAAAGGTGCATGTCTATCAAGATTCTATTTGCTTTTCGACTCTGTTTTAGAGTTTCTGAACACTAAAGATCCTGTTTTAAAAGAAAACCTCATGAATTTCAAAGCAGACATTGCGTATTTGACAGATTTGTTCAAAAAATTCAATGACCTCAACCTACAGTTACAAGGGGACAGCCTCAATTTGATAAAAACAAAGAGTGAAATTTCAGCTTTTCTTGGTAAACTGAAACTTATGAAGCAAAATATTGGTCGACGTGAATTTTCCCAGTTTCCAAATTTATCGCAGGTAGAATGCCTCGACGAAGATATTCAGACGTATGTTCAACATTTGATTGCCCTGTATGATGATTTTAAAATCAGATTTGAAGACATTCTGTCGATGGATATACCACCATGGATAATAAATCCATATGATGAAACTGAAGTGGAAAATGTGGTACTGCAAGAAGAGCTACTCGAGCTTAGCACTAATGAGGAGCTCAAAGTAGCATTCAAAGAGGGTATCAATCATTTTGGCTGCAGGCACAAATACCTGAAAAATATCCAGGACTGTGGGGAATTGTGCAAAAATTTCTCATAGCGTTTCCTTCGTCATATCTTGTCGAACGCAGTTTTAGTGCCGTAACAAACTTGTTGACAAAAAAACGGAGCAGATTAAATATTACAGAGCGAGGAGATTTACGGTTATACTTAACTAAACTCAAGCCAAATATTGATAATTTGCTGTCAATTCACCAAGTACATCCCTCCCATTAAAATTATAATTTTTATCTCAGATTACAATGGTAATCTGAGATAAAAAGATGATTATCAAAACTAATAATCATTATTAGTTTTGATGTTAAATTTGATTCTACTAAGACTGTTATAACAACATAATTAAAAGTGTAGTAATTTTTGTGTTTGAATAAATAGCTACAAAACAAGAAAATATTTATTTTTACTTTTACCACTCCGAAGTGGGAGATTATTGGTTTCTTGTACTGTGAGTCAATCTTAGAATACAAAAAGTAAAGTAGGAATCCAACTGTTGGATGAAGACGCTTTTAGACTGGCTTTGAAACTTAGCTTGAATGACAATACTCACAGCATAATCAAAGCAATATAAATTCTCACCTTTTTCGAAAACTTTCAACTCATAGTTGATTGAAAAATAGCCACAACACAGATTTACATAGACATACTTTTTCGGGTTTTGGAAGTAAGTTAGTAAATGTAATAGCTGCAGGGTCCACCAGATCCAGCAAAATGTTTAAAGTGGTCTGAGAAAAAAAGTATGGGAACCACTGCTTTAAAGTAACACAAGAAACTGGGGTGAGATGTATTTTGTGAATTCTTCTAATAATTATATAATCTGTTCAATAGTTTAAGTCTGTCTAAATTTTAACATTTTTATGTTGGCGAGAACGTGACCTTTACTTTTAATTTTTTTTTAGCTGTGACTGAAGTAGAACAATCTATGTAGAATATTTTGAATCAATTTCTTCTATAAGGTCTTAGTAGTTCTAATTAACCCTAAAATTCAAATTTAGATTGGTTGTGTACAATATTTGTGTGCGAGAATGGAAGTCTTAAGAACTTTAATCCAAATGAAATCAAATTAAAATCAAATTTATTGTTTCTTTAAATTAACACTTGATTCGGTTTACTGACAAGCAGTTAACTAAAGTACACTCTTTAACTCCTTTTTATTCATTTCTTATTCTTCATTCGAATTGTATACTCTTTCTTTTCTTTTCTTCTATCCAGTATCTTCTCTTCTTTATATCCCTCATCCACTCAATCCCTTCTCCTCCTTCCCCAATGCCAATGTCCTTTCTCTCTCCCTTCTTCCCTAAATTTACTTCTCTCACATGTTCTAAATTTTCCCACCCTTCTCCACACAACCTACACTTTCTGTCCTCGTCCTTCCACCAATACTTATTTTCGCTTCCTTCATTCACAATCCTGAATCTCGCTACCAATCTTCTCTCCTAATTCTGGTCTTCCCTCTCGTCCTTATCTCCCAATATTTCTCATTGTAGTACTTTCCTTCTATTATTTTCTCCGCTCTTTCTTTTGCTTGATAATCCTGATCTCTCGTTACTAGCTCCGCTTCCACACTTTTGCCTTATCCTTCTCATCTCTTCTCTTCCGAATCCTCCATTTAATCATAAACAATGAAACCATGAACGACATTTTTAATTCAATAATATTCACGTTAATGAATTATGCAAGGAATATTAAACACAGATAAAATATTACATAATTGTAAGAACAAATTTTAAAAAGTTACGAGATAAGGTACACCTTGAAGAGAAAATGAAAGAAGAAAATATAGATAATAGCAGAGAATGTTCTGACACTATACGAACGAGAAATTAATAAAATAAGACTCGATGCAGAAAGAGAACGAGAAAAGGAAAGCGTGTTAAGTTAACATAGAAAAACAGCGTTTCACGCAATACCCCGATATTAATAAGTGACTAAAATTTTGTTCAAACAGAGGATGAAAAAAATTGCGTTTTCGCAATAATAGTTCAAACATAAGTTACACATAATAAATTTTTTTGTATAATTAATATTTCTGCAGATACTGTTACAATAATTAGCGTTAGGTAATTGCTATACCTCAATATAATTACTTGTCAGTTAAATAAAAGTTGTTTATAATGAAATTACAAAAAGAAAAAAATGTGTTTGTAAATATTTCAAAAATTTAATCAGGTTTGTAGTATTGTAAATAACACCTACTCCTCAAGATTACTAATAAAAATCGGGCCAAAGGTTTTTGATATTGAATGAAAAAAAAAGTGTCAAAATTTGCAGTTCGGAAACCGTCGCATAACACCCCATCTTATTTATAAGACATGGAGTGATCAGATTATAGGATAAACGTGGAATTATTATATGAAAATATGAGGGAATTAGACGAGAATTAATATAAACTAAAGTACGCAAGAAACAAAAAAATAAAGGCATAAAGAGTGAAATTTAACCCAATTGGCATGTTTCCAAGATTTCAAAATTTTTGCAAATTTTAGATTGTTTTTCAAATCATTATTTAAAGTTTAAAAAACTATTAACTTTAAATGTGTAGTATTTTACCGCCATTTCCCTTAGCGAATAAGTAAGTAGTAAAATATTTTATTTACTTGCTACGTTGCCAGATATTCCTAACCTATAATCGGTGCTTATATTTGACCGGCACAGGTTTATAACGAAATCCTGGTCTAAGAGGAAATCAAACGCCCTAACCTCTAATGACACATATGAGATCCATTACACTTCAAACAATTATATCTAAGAGATAAACAATTATTTACTTTTAATTGCAATGTCGTAAAATGTATTGCGCATGTCCAATCGACTATTTATGATGTAATAAAGTACAATTTTTAAATTAATCTGTATAAATGACTACTTTTAAAAACTAAATAAAAAGAAATATTCAACGATAACAAACAATTAAATTCGTGGAAATACACTATCGCTTCAGTAAATAAAAAAATGGAAACATGTCTATTTCATATAATAATAATATACTTAGTACAAAAAATGCAAGGAAAGGCGAGAAAGAAATTGTATATTAAGATTAAGAAACAGTAAGTATGCCACACTATGGCTCAAAACAGTTCATGCAAATGGAGAATGGAAGAAGGAAGCCAGTAGAGAATTTATATAAACATAAAGGAAACATATAGTGACATAAGCTACAACAGAAAAATTGTGATGGTGGAAGTAAAGTTAATAGAAAATGGAATATTGAACAAATAATGAATGACGAAAAACAAAAAATAGGGCGGGAAAACATGAGCAATGCGGGTAGAAGAAAATCGGCGAAAAGAAAACGATGGTTTGATGAGAAATGTGTCGTAGTGATAAAAAGAACAAGGAAACAAAAGTGATGTAGATCGAAGAAAGTACATCAAAACGTTACGTACAATTTCAAAAGATTTGAAGAGTGGAAAACATGATGAATAGTAGAAAAAGAGTGAATTGGTACACCAATACAAAAAATCAATGGGAGGAAAACTTGAGAGACGAGTTGGAGGATGAAATGGTTGATAATAAGGAAGGAAAGAAATGGAAGACTCAAGAGACATGAATAAATAACCCAAGAGAAACTAAGAAAAATTAATGTAGAAAAACATTAAATTATGATTAGTTTTGAGAACAAGAGACTATGAAAAGAAATAAGTGTACCGATGCAGAAGAATAATAAAATAAGATAGTATGGACATATACACGGAAGAAGAGGGGAGTTAAAAATGAGAACAATGACAAAGTGGAGACGGGTCGAAGATAAGGTGGAAGTAGCAAGGGTTTAAATGTTGGAGATAGAGGAGCAAGAAAGACAACAATAGTAAACAAACAAGAGAAATGGATTGACCTACCGTAGAGAAAGATCTGCAGAGCTTTATTAACACTCAATAAAATAAAGAAATCAGAAAAAATTATAAAAGACTTTGGTTTATAAATGCAATTGTTGGTAACTCAATTGAGTAGGTCACAGTAGCTTAGATAAATAACATTACTCCAACCACCCTTACAACGATTCTTAAAAATTATATTATTACTTTTATTCACTAAATAGAAAGAGTTAAGCCATGCCTTCATTAATTTGTGATAATTCGACCAAGTGATAGTGAACGGTTTACACGATGTCAATTCATAAAAACCCAAAAATTCAGTTAGAAGCCCTAAGGTAAATAATAATACCTATTTTTACACTAAATAAGTATATACCACAAATATATGTTGTTACAAATAAGTAGCTCAACTACTAGAAGCACCAGACACCACCCCTTAGAAAAGGACAGAAAAAATACTAGTATCTCAGGATTTGCTTAAACTTTCTGTTTGAATGCTGTGTTGGTTTCTCATTTGACAGGTCCATCCAGGTACCTTTTTCTTTCTGATGTCTGGTTTTAGGATCTCCTCTTTTTCCTTTACAATATAGGTCATATGAAATAATTGGTGACACTTATGCAGATCTTCCTGTGCTTTTTGTTTACCAGGACAAAATTGTCAATAACATTGTTCAGTTTCCAAAATTGGTGCTGGAAACCAAATAATCAACAATCTAACCTTTTCTTGACCATGTACCTGGACGTTTTTATAGTATTCATTTTATTAGTTTACAAATGTGGTAGTTCTACTGGTTTTTAAATTTATTTCAGGTGCCTCAGAATGTTAAGAGAACGCATTTTTTTATTGTTCTAGAAATTAGAATTATCTACATTTTTGTAATTTGTCTTCTAACATAATTAGCTTTAATTAATCATCATGTTTATGTAATTATCTTTAAGTCATTCAATTAAGCTCTGACGAAATCGAACTACTTACCATCACTCTTCCTGGAAAATAGTCCTGATTAGTGTTTATATTCGCTATCTTGTTAACGTAATATTGCAGTGACATGAGTTGTAGTCGACAGATCCTATCTCACCTCGTACGTTAAAGCGGACAGGATAATATCTAATGATTATAGATAAAAACATTTAAAATTAATTTTAACCGAAAAACATTGATGAGAATGTAATTCGATAAGGGGTTGATAAACTCCTTTATCATCCTCTAATGGTTGCACGCGTTCGATTACTTGTAATTATTAATAAACCAAAATTTTCTTTAAGACAACAGGTGATAAAGTAAATTAGAAAAGTTCCGCTCGATTATTGGAATCACGTCATCTAAAACTAGAAAAAAGGCGACGTAACCACTATTTGAGAAATCCATGTCTGCGGAACCCAAAAAAATTAAATAAAAATAGCAGATGAAGTCAAGGTCGGCGAGATGGCACAGTGATTGTGTGCATTAAAGAAACAGCTCGAAGAATTTACGAAGGTTGCAATTATAAAAGACTAAATAATTACTACTATTATAACGATAGTCTTTTAGTGCTTGATGATGATTTAGCCCCAAGGCAATTGTTGCAAAATTTAATTAAGAATGTGAAAGTCAAAGAAACTCTCTTACAATTGTAACATTATTTATAACGTTTTAACGCAAAAAAAAATCAATTAAAGGTCACTAAAGTCCATTGAACCACTTTTTTCCCTGACATTTTCGAGGTGGAGTTAGTTGATCTTGAACTGATACACTTAAACTTCCCGTTTATTAATTAAAAAAAAAACCGATGATGAAGGGATATTTCCTAGTAAAAATGATTTTTTTTGGTTCAAGAGTATCTTATAAAGCATAAACAAAATAATAAAAACAATAGAATATTATTATATATAAATGTATTTTATTGTTGGTACCAAAGCAAGCGGAAAGTTATAATTGCAACAAAACAATGATTTTGCATTTTCGGGATTTTGTATTTTGTCAGATATCTTATCGGTCTTTCCCATCATTAAAAATTCTATTTGATTATTTTTCGAAATGACGTATTTACGGTGGTGTAATTTGGTTATTAAAGTTGTCCTTGTTGTATACCTATGCTGTGGCGTAGATTAATGAAATTTTATATTTCAATTATAATTGCTATGGACTTAAACCATTGCATAATTTAACAATGACTCTTATTAAAGAAAATGATTTTACATTTTACAAGTGGTTTCATAAACTTTTAGAATATACGAATAATACATTAGCTGCACAATAGGCGTCCACCATTTTAGTTGTTTATCCGGAGATTATTTTTGCAAAAGCAAATGAATTCCAGCATTTTTTGAAGATCAGTAATAAAATTGGAACAAATTGGCTACTTAGGGTTTTCCAAATTAGTTGATTGTCGATTTCAGCCGTTTTGGTAAAGATAAATTAAAATGACGTTCGCAATCAATTACCAAAACTTTTCATTTCTTTCCATTTCACAGGTTTTCAATTTAAAGCTTCCGGAAATGAATTACGTAAAAATGTTATTAAGTTAATTTTAGTAGTTTTTATGCGGATATTTTACTATCATTAAACAGCATTTTTCTTCATTATTAAAAACAAATAACTGGCCCCGGCGCAGTGCTGTTTTTGGGCCCCAACCGCTCCCGTTCCCCACAATACAGAAATGCATAGTACCTACTTAGTAAAAACCGACCCTCCCAGGTTAGCGGTGTCTACTTACTGCATTTTTTCTGTTAAGAAGTAAATCCTAATTGAAAAATTATAAGTTAATGGTTCATAAAATAGACATCATTATTGCAGTACAATAACAACTTTTGTCTTTATCTAAATCTGTAAAAGTCTCTTTCAAAATGCATAAAAGCAAATTGGCAGGTTATCTTCAAACGGTGCGAAGAGCTTCTGGTGGAAAAATCATAATTTTCTTAATTTCTTGGAATTTTTTGGGTCCAACCACGAGCAGTCATTGAAAATATTTTACCTCTTCTCAAAACTTGCTTTGATATTATCTACAATTTCAAAAACATCGATCTATATTTCTGTATAATTGAAATGCTTCCAACGTCATCGTTCACTTTCTTTCCAAGCATTTTTTTCTTTTTGTTATTCTTTCTCGGTAAAATCCACTTCTAATGTTATGTCTATTTTTTTCTAAAAGGCTGTTGACTTCCTTTCTATAGTCATTTGTTTTTGCGTAATTATCACATCTTTTGCGAATTATTTGGTTAAAGGTCTGGATCAACAGTCATGCAGTTGAGTAATCAATGTTTTGCTTTGTAAATATTTAGACACAGAAGACGTAACTAGAAATAAATATAGTAGAATTATTGAAATGAAAATATCTTTGAATTTACTCTAGTGACTTATCGAACTTCAGGCCATGAATTTTGTTTTGGCATCAAAATTTCCGGCTTGCTCCACCATCTACTACCGCCAATTTTCTGCAACTTATACAGTTTTTCGTGACCAGTATATTTTTGTCTCCATTTTCCATACAACCATTCTTTTAAGTGATGAACTGAGAAATACTGCGGACTCCTCTATTATCTCAAATAAATTCTCTGCTTCCCCCAAGTCGAATCAGCTACAAGTAAATTCAGGACGTGAGCCGTACAGTGAATGTAAATGAGATGAGTTCTCCTTTCTTAAATGAGCTACCTTTCATATTGTTAACTCCATCAAACGAACAAACAATAATATTCGAAACTAAGATAACAAACTTGGATAATTCTGATTAGTTAGTATAAAGCTAAACCGCTGGAATCATGAACTGCTGCTAGTCTTAAAAGTCGTTTATGTACATTTCCTGCGATACATCTTGTGAACTATCGACCATTAAACTATAAATAATGCTTTCCTGAAGATGTTTCAAGTTTTTGTTACGGCCCTGCGAGAATGTAGTGTCTGTCAATTTGTTTTAAATTTTTTGGTAATAATGCCCCTAAGGAATCTCGGCTGTTTAGGCTGACAAAATTCCCAGATGTTGGTTAAGTCCAATAAATATCTTCCGGTGAATCTTCTCCTTTAGTAAAGTCAAGAACATGTGCGATCCGATGTTTACTTACTGTAGGAAATGCCGACAAAGACAGTCAGGCAAGTAAATTATTCCTATTACCAACAGAATCCGCTGGCATTTCTGGTACTGGTCCATTACTGGTACTAGTACTAGGAGTATTAAACGAAAAAAATTTAGTAATGGGTTTTATCTTTTTCATCCTTCTTTTCTTAATTTTTCTCTTCTGTGCTCTTGCTTTGTAATTTTAATTGAAGATACTCATGTTGTTTTCGATGGAGCCCTTAATCTAAGATGTATATAATAGTATAACATGCATACCATGTACATGTAACCAGAAATACATCATTCCCCGTAGTGTAGAACATCCCATAGATCCAAGTAGTAGATTCTATACACGTGTTAGTGTTTCCTTCAGTCACCGATAGATGGCGTTATGGTTGGCTTTCCGGTTTCGTAATTGATTGAATATCGCGAAATAATGTTATCACACGACGGAACAACGCAATAATTTTTAATATTTCTTTTGTATAAATATTACTAGGACATACGATTCAGTTTGTTTGAATTATTCTTTAATTTTAAATTGAGTGTTAGGTGATAGGTAATAACAGAAAACTATAATATTATAATAATATAACACGTATCGCCACCTATCGGTAATTTCGGGAAGTTCATATGCAAATATAGAATCATCTGGGCGTTATACATTCCGGGGAAGATGATGTATTTCTGATGTAACCTAATGAGTTTGTGCTGTTATTTCTTTAGCGTAAAATTTACCGCGTTCTATTGTAATTTAAAGAGACTGAGGTTCTGCAGCCCCCCGCTATGACAGGGTGGCGGGTAGATATGCTTTGTTAGCATATTACTTGTGGCGTTAAGTATGTACAGCGTACAGAGAAGAAATTTTGTATTTTATTTTATTATGTTTTTATCACCTTGTTTCGGTGGCGGCTCGAATTTAAAAATATGGAGGTTGCAAATGTACTGAATACTAAATTTGTGGGTTAGTGGGCCCCCGGGGACTATCTGTCCTTCCGCTTTTGGTGGTTACCGAGCCGACCCAGGCTGGGGTTGGTTTTGAGTTTCTATAAATGTTATTGTAAATTAACCCCCTTCAAAATAAAGTTTTATACAGTATTTAAATTATCGAGGTTATAATTGATTTTAGGTACACAGGAAGTGCTGTCAGTTTGAAAATATTTTAGAAACGTAGACTAACATAAAAATATAATTTTTCAGGTTTCAAATCTACTTGGTTCATCGTATACGTCTACTAGGTAATAGTAATTATAATAAAAAATCTTCCCTTATCCAGGAAAATACTTTTACTGATAACAGTTTTTGTAATACTAAAGAAAACCATAATCATAATTAACAATATTATTTACAGAGAATGTCAAATTATATAGGAGCATAAAATTATTGTACTCTAAATCGCAAAATTACCTAAAGTAAATGTTATTAATAATGCAGTTATACTGAGAGATCAATAAAAAATCAATTAGGATATGCTGTGAAAGTGAATTGTTGTGAACTTTAACTTTAATTACATGTACATATGTAATTTGACATTTCTATTGTAAACCAAGTTTATAACCTTAAATAGAAACTTAACCAAAATATTATTTATTTACGATATTTTTATCGAAAGACACATTCAATATCTTTCTCTTTTTGTTGAGTAGCGAATATCATTTTTCCAAAGTTTTTAGCTGTTGTCATCAAATAAAAAATTTTACTAGCAGCGTTGAGTTTTAAATCTTCCCTTAAGTGAAGATGTAGGTAGCTAAAGTTCCGGTTCAAATTAGTACTCCTTCACAGCCCTCTCTAATTGGTTCTTTATTAATCTTAATATTAATAATGAAACAAAGAAAAAAACTTCAAGAAACTTCAAGAAATCTAAAATCTACTGAAACACTATCAAAATTGTTGATCAGGATAGATTGGGGATAATTGTTATTGTTACGAAAGGGAACCATCTTGTTGTTTTTGTTCTTAAAGTTAACATCAGTTAGACAAATACATTACATTGCAGATGGTACATCAAAAACACATTTTATAATCTATTTGTAGATTAGACACAAGCACCCATTAGCTGATGCACGTGTCGGTATTTTATTGATATTCCGACACCTACCTATAGTTCAATCATTGACGCCATCGACATTGACAATAACCTTAACATTTATAATTTGCTTTACATTATTTTTTCCTCGCAAGTACCAAGAACGTCTGAATATTTACTGAAAACATAAATAGTGTGTAGGTTATATCACCAGTCATGGTTTCCTCAAATTTTTTATAATTGTTATTTACACTAATAAAAATAAAGAAGAGAAAGTTTTAATTTCGTAAGATTAAATGCAAACACTAATCGATTCTAAGTAGGTATGTGGTGAAAGTTTGCAAAAATATCTGCCTGCAATTCTATTGGTATCTAAAAGGCATACTGTGAATTCAACAGACGTTTTAGTGTACCAAACAAAAAACAACAAATTGTCGCAACAAATTTGTTAGACACTTGAAAACGACTGATAAAAATGATATCTTAATTGTTGAACTTTCGGAGTTTAAATAAACATTGGTAATCATATTATCAGCTGAGTGATCTTTACGTAGGACTTTAAGTGTACTTGGAGATTAAATTTTATTTAAAATTGTGGCCCATTTCTATCTCTTCTCAAAATAGGTTTTTTCTAAGGAACGCGGAGAGCATTAGTTATCTTGAAGGTTAGAGATCAACATGGGTTATCAATCACTTATTATTCTTGAAGTGTTAAAACTTATACAAAGAATATTGTTGTTTATTAATTTCTTTGACCAGGACCGGATTAGCATCTTGGGTATTTTCAAAATCGTTTCATACCATTCCATTTACTTGGAAAACAACTTAGTCAAATCCTGCACTTTTTCGGAACAATAATAACATCATATCTTTAACACAATGATCTTTTATCACGCTCTAACTTGGAAAAAATATTTTTTTAAATTTTGATAATCCTTGAAATAATAGTCTAATCAAATGAATAACGATATTTAAATATTAAATAAACTGCGTTTTCTATTTTAAATAGAGAAAAGACGTGAGTCACTTTGAAGATATCAAATGGAAGGAGTTAAGACAAAGAACTAAAAAATACAGGACGGTTATTTTAATCCAGATAATCCAAGAGAACATTGAGTACAAAATGCGAAGTGGTAATGAAAAATGAGAGAAAGACAAAAGTAAATGTCGTAGAATAAGCATGGGAACGTGCAACATAAGAACAATGCTGAAAACGTAAAAAGAAAAAATAAGAAGAAAATGAAAGAATATGTAATAGAAGATAGAATGACCAAGAGACAATAGCCAATAATGTGCACATGATGCAAAAACTACAGAAAAGGAACACAAGTAGAAAATAAGAGAAAACATGGAGTTTAAGCACATAAATTGTATATGCACATACAGGGAATGTAGGAGACGATGAAACGAAGAGTTAGCAAAAAGAAAGGACATGATGAATGGAAATGAAAAATTAATTGTTTAGGGACCTCAATGCCAAAATGGAGAAGGAGGAGCAATAGAGTAATGTAGTCGATGAAGAAACGATAATGAATACAATGAGACAAGAAATAAGCGATACGGGGAAAATAAAAATTCCTTGAATCGATTCCAATGTGTTATCTACAACAATCAACTCTTTGAACATTCAGCAATGAAACTTGGAATGCCGCAGGAATCTATACTTGGGCCACTTCTTTCTTGGTGATTTACCTGCCTTTTGAAGGATCAAGTCGAGTGCATACTCTATGCAAATGATGCTACTTATTTTGCAAAGATGAAGACTTAGTTATCGCTGACCAGAATACTACAAAATCTACCAATATACTGGATACAAATTGGTACAATAGCAATAAACTAAGATTAATCTGCAACAAGACAGAAATGTGCATTCGCCCCATTGGCGAGATGTATTTAAGATCCAAAGAAGAGCAGTTCGTGTTATTGTGGGACTTAGATATAAAGAAGACTGCAAAACAGAATTTATAAACCATAACATTCTAACGCTGCCGAGCATTCTCATTTTAGAAAGTTTGTGTAGCGCTAAGAAAATATTTCATTTCATCATATATCATCAGGAATAAGGCTACTACCGTTGAACCAATTTAAATGAACCATAAAAATGTTGTTTAAGGCGTTTTATAACTATGATGAGTATTATAAATGATCTCGTGATTTTTATAAACTTGTCAATAATTAATTTTTGAGACACAATTTTAATATGAGATATTTTTAATAATAGGTATATAATATTATAGTTTTTGACGAGTGTAAATACAATTTATACAATTCTGTATAAATACCATAATAAATAAATAAAATTATAAAAAGTAAAATGCGAATAATAACTGATGTTATACTTAACAGTGACCGCTCTCAGGTAGTAGCAAAGATGAGTGCGAATAACTCACAAAGACACAAGACAAGATGAGACTAAACATAGAACAAAAAAAGGAGTGCATGAAAATGAAAAACACTGCAGAAAATAAAGAAAAGAAAAATATATTAAAGAGAGGCCCTCTAGTGAGAAGCAAATTATGGCTTGATTAGAAAGATGAAGAAGTGATAAAGAAAATAAAACAAGGTTGGTGTATAGAAAGTGGACCAGAACACGACACTAACAGAATAAAGAATGAACGGGTAATATCTACAGTGGAGAGGATAGAAGCTGAAAAACAACAGCACGAAATATATTCATATGTAAAGAAAAGAATACAAGGAAGAAGCGATGGAAGGAGTGTATGAGAGATGAGTCGAAGGATGAATGTGTTAAAGTAATGATGAGGAGAGAGAAGAGGAAATTAAAAGCGAGTACGATAAAAAAATGGAAGAGCCGCATACCATTAATAAATATATAGAGAAATTATGAAGTAGGTAGACGAGAGCTGAGACAAAGAATCGTGAAAATGATGAGACGAGAGAATGTTAGGGGAGTAAACAAAAAGAGAAATTGAAACAATAAAAAGAATGAAATAGTGTAGCATACAGTTATCAAATAAAGAAGAATACCAAACAGGTGAGATTGAAATTTGAAGACGATGATATAGTGAAAAAGAGATAAAAAATGAAAATGATGATAGGGAAACAGAAATACGACACAGCAAGATAGGAGAGGTGGAAAATTTTGAATACCTAAAACAAAATTTGACAACAGATAAGAGGAAACCAAGAAGATTGATAACAAAGTTGTAACTGAATATGTAGCGCAAAATCAGCATGAAGAAGGTGCAAACGAACAAGACGGGCGATAAAATTAAAAATATACAAAAACATGGTACCAGGCCAGATGTTGAGACAATGTGCTTAACAAAAAATGTATCAGCAGATTATTGGTAAGAGAAATAAAGGACCGGGTGAAGATGAATTATGGTCAATGGTCAAAATAATAAATTAGGGAATGGAGCAGGTGTTAGAATCGGAAAATATGATCGGTCAATTAAGTCAAGGAGGATGATAACGTGGAGAGCAGATGAGGAAGACCGAATGTAAGGTGGGAGGAGTAGATAGTAGCGAAAATAAAATGAAAATGTATGAATAGTAAACAATTAATTTTTTACAGGAAACATAGATGAAAGATAAAAAAGTGCATATTCAGACCATAAGTCCCCCAATTCTCCCAGTATTCGGTTTTTTTGGAAACTGAAGTGACCAAGCTAAAATCCAATAATGAAGTATATCTGAACTCTTCTTGGTGCGCATGTTCTCACTTGTTTTTGTCAAATTTGATTACTATCGCAATTAAACATATAAGATTACAAGTACAATCGTGTTTAATCGAATTTTAAGTTAATCTAGTTGCGTCGCCTATTTATCATATATTCATAGAAAGTAGATATATATAACTATTAAGAAAAGAAAACACCAAAGTTGACGTACAACAACGTTTAATTGATAAATATTTTGTTTCAGAGCCAAGTGGTGAGAGTTAACGACAATGCGACTTTTAACGCATTCCTTGTACCGGAACAGCCTATCATAGCACCGACCCAAAAATCGGTGTCGATGGTATGAGAAATATTTTTAGAAGACGACATGAAAGAATACTGGGGCTTCTACTTGCTTGCGGGTTCAACCGTCACAGTATCAACATGCGTAAGGTATTATTATGTCAACCAGGTTAAATAACTTACTGCTAATTAAAATGTTTAGTGTAGGTGGCCCGGAGCCTCTCTAATAGTCATCAGAGGACACAAACATTTACACGACTGTGCCTACATCGGCGATGATTCTTCGGAAGAACTAGAAGAAATAGCTAAAGCGATGGTAGATGGAAATTTCAACGAGAGTAATTTTTCGTCGGAGTCGTTGGCGGATACCAACACTCCGCACGCGATGAAACGACATCGCCCAGAGGTGCATTTTCACCATCCATTCCACGTAAATAGTACTCAAAACCACAGTTTATCGTTAAGTAACGACGTACCTGATATCACCGATCCAAAAATGTTAAAAACGCTTCTGGACGCTCTCTAAAACCGCCAAAATGAACAAACAATGTGAGAAACTTAAAGAAAAATTGTGGAAGAACGAAAATCGAAAGTAGTTGCAAATGTAACCAAAAAACCAGAGTCTCATATAGAGAAAATTCCACCAAAGAAAGCGACTACAGAAGCTTTACCAAAACATTTGATAAATGCTTTTGTTAATACGCAGAAGCCCGTTAGTACACTGGGTCCATTTAAAGTGGAACGTCCTTCTAGTCCTCTTTCGTCGAAGTTGTCAAACATTGTCGTTAACACTACTAAAGGAGCGGGACCTCACAAAAATTTATCCCCATCTAATCAATATCACAATTTAACTCTTCGGAAAAGATATAGATGTGTTACAATCTTCAATTTCATCTGATCGATTAGTAAAGCCGCCGATTGCGGACGTAGACAATATAACTTCGTCGGAAGAATTATTTGCCGAATTGTCTAAAAATTAGATTCTTTAGGCGATAGGCAGCATAAACTCTTACAAAGACTAAGCACCAGGAACTTTCCTAACCCTGCCGAAAGCAAACAAAAATAATAAACTCAATCAAGAGCAGTCAAGAAACCGAAGAAAAGAAACATCATATTATCGACGGCAATATTGGATCATTTAAATGAGGACGACGAGGAAGGGAACGTCGGTATAGAAGAGGTAAGCATTTACGTAATTTTATATTTTAAATCAAATAACTAACTTTTTTGCAACAAACTGTTTTGCATATATTGACTACGTTGAAAACATAAATTGATTACTTTATACTTCTTAATGTCACATTTTACGTAAGAAAACTATGCAAGACGCGCACGTATCTTCTATTGGATGTATAAGACATGACGTAAGCATGTAAAGTCTCAATAACAAGATTTATGTATTAATTGTAGTCAAAAACTATCATTAAATACTTAAGTTATTTTTTGCTCTTACTGTTTATAATAATTCTTGGTTTTAATGATTATCGAAGGACATTTTTTTTGTTTTTAAAAATCATTGCTAACTTTACAAATTTTTTGCCAGCTGTAACAACAAGCATATAACAAAACTCAGCTTTTAAAGGTATTTTAAAAATTAAGTTTTCAAATTCAAGTTCAAGTACAGTACTTATGAATTTTCATAACGCATACATTATTATGAAAACATGTAAATTGAAACTAAAACAATTTTAGGATGTTTTAAATTTCATTTTCTGGCATTTTTTAGATCGGTGTAGGAAAGTTTTTTATTTACTTTTTATGTCACAGAAAGCGTTTTAAAATTTTATTTTAAGAAATTCGCCTTAAATTAGATTTATTAACAAACCATACCCTCTTGTAAAGTTATTAAACCATTCATTTATGTGCTTTATAAGCCACTACTATTATCTGTTCACTGAACAAGAAGAGTTAAGCCACTCCCTACAAATGCGTAATCAAATGAAATAGAATTACTTTATTATAAACGAGTTGGACATTCTGGTTAACTTTTTCAAATAATTAAACTTATTTGTTTTTTTTTAAATTTTGGTTTTGTAGTTCTCGAATTTTTTGTAAATATTTAATGTGTCTATATATACAGGGCGTTCGCAAAGATGAGGCATTTCTTTTAATACGAGTACTATGCATTGTTTTAGACTAACTCTTGTTTTTTCGGCTTTATAAATTCAATCCTGTCTATTTTACGTATATGAGATCAGTGATTCCAAAAAATCCGCCTCTACTATGGATGTATAAATTTTTGACGTTATTTTCAACACAAAGCCGCGCTCGTCGTAACCATGGAGTTATTTTATCTTCGTTACCATCAACATTTTACTAAAGTATTTTGAGCTAAACCTCTTAAGAACAATGCGTCACCCATTAAAAGGAATGATTGAACTTCGCGAAAACTGTGTATTGTTTTATCTACTCCTATTAATTAATAAATAAATATATGCGAAGGGCGACTTTAAACAAATCGCGCGCAAAATAATAAAATCGGCGGTTAATGTACTTACAATGTTTTTGGTTGACAACTATGTCGGGCAACTATACAACTTGTAACACTGAATATAATATACTCGTCTGCATGTACTTCTGCAACTCGTGAATAAAATACTTACTCAAACATTTGTATAATAAATAATAAGTTGCCATAAATAAATAATAATCCAAACGCCATTGCTTTATACCAAATCAAACGTAAACATATTAAGTAGTAACATTGATTATAGTAATCACAAAAAGTTCCAATCAAATTCCTCTAAAATATACAGAGTGTTCCATTATAAATGATCAAAATTGACAATTTTTTCAATCCTTTTCGCTATTCTCTTGTTTTGTGTATTTTTTATTCTGACGATTGATGACAAATCCAACAATGTTTCAATTAAAAGTTTTGTAAAAATTGAAACTTCCACAGCCGGAGTCATTGTTAAAACAAAGATGTCTTCCGGGTTGGACCGTGTAGAAATGGTAACCGATGCTCGGTAAATGGATTAAACCTGCATCTTAATGCATCAAAATCAATAATTTGAGTTATTTTAGGGCCAACGGAGTTAAAAACCATTACTGTTTTTAATAAAACGTTTGTGTTTGTATTAATAATAAATTCATTAAATATAAAAGTAATCAATATACTAATGTAAATATTATCTATATTATTATATACAGTGTAAGTGTAAAGTATGGAATAAAATTCACTAAATTTGTATCCTTATCTTTATACAATATTTTCGGACAAGTCAATTTTTATTTTTAAATTTCCATCTTTTGGTACAAATCAACCCTTTCTATCTCCACCAGTTGCAGCGCAAAAGGGGGCAACTTGAAAATTTTAAATAGCAATGGGGTAAACTTACATTTTCTCAAACACCATTTCATTCTCTATGCAACAATGTACGCATCTTCAACATCGGTCGATTAGAACAGGAAAAAGTAACCTTTTCATATTTTTCTACACTAATAATTTCTGGTTCCTGGTTGTTTTCTATTAATAAATCACGCAAACAACAGTTCCCTGAAAACTTTACACAAATCCCCACCTATTCGCATAAATCATACATTTCTACCACAAGCAGTGGGGCAATTAGAAAATTTTAAATGGTACTAGATCTTTTCATCTACTATTTAGCAATGTAATTGTTTCTAAAATTGGGCGATTGGTAGAACCTTTTATCTTTACTGTCTTTCAAATTTTTCAAATTGCCCCACGATACGCCGCCACTGGTTGAGATACAAATGTAGAATTTATACCTAAAAAAATGACTTAAAGAAAGATTTGGATGAACTTTCAGGAAACTATTGCTTGTTTCGATTATTATTAATAGAAAATACAAGCAGACATTAATATTAATGCTGAAAAATATTCAAAGTATTTTTAATTTTCCTGTTCTAATCGACCGTTGTTACATTGCTGTTTACATTGCTGCATGAGGGATGACATGGTTTTTCCGAAAATGTAACTTTTGACCCCATTCCCATTAAAATTTTTAAGTTGCTCCCTGATGCGGCGCCACTGGTGGAGTTGATTGCTACAAAAGATGGGAACTAAAATAAATTGACATGTCGAGAAAAATTGCATAAAAATAAGGATAACAATTTAATGAATTTTATTCCATACTTCCACTCACACTGTATAATGAGCACTATTAGGACACAAGCAGTCAGAAAATTTCATGCAGGTGTGTTATAATAGTCATTAAAAAACCACATTTTATTCCACCTTTTGAGGATCAATATTTTTCTCTTTAATTTTGAAAGCAAAACTAGTAGTTATGGTAGTCATATTTTTAACCTATGACTTTATTTTATGAATTGGTTTACAAACATTTTGTACCATAAACTAAAAAGTTTAAGAAAAATTTGTAAGTATTTAATAAATCTATAATAGCCGTCAGTTATACACTACAAAAAAAGTTTTTTAAGAAAGTACGAAATTATTACACAATGTCAATATTTTATTTCTTGCTCCTTCACCTCCTTCCAACGTCTTCTTGTATTTTTCATTTCTCTCTATGCATCCTTATTTTTTCTAATTTCATTTTTCTCCAATATATGCCCCATTGCTTCCTATTTATACCTAATGTCTGGATTCCTGATTAACTGGCAAAAGTCAATTTTCCACATCCTATCCACACACTATCTCTCCTATGACCTGTATTCCATCTTTTCCGAAATCTACATGTCAATCTGCTGTAATAATTTATTTTTTCTCTATTTCTTCCTTTAGTCTTCTCTTTAAAATCTCTGCATATTATTATTCCTTGTTTTTTCTCATTTGTTTTTCTTGTCTTTTTTTAAACACCTCGTGAATCTTGACATATAAACTGACTTTTTCGTGCTTAATGGTAAATATTCTTAGCTCACATGAATGCTAATGCTAATAATTCACGTTTTTCGGTAAAACTATTTTCTTGCAAAGTTGAGCAGATTGTATTATAACTTTCATTTCTTCATGCGAATGGTTGTTGGTGATTTTCTATTACTCACTTCTGCGACTTTGCATCATTTTAAATGTAATATGCGACAAGGCATTTTGTTTTTTTCAATACTACAGTTCCTGAATACAAAACTTTTTTGTAGGACTTAATAGCTGATGGTATAGCTGATAACCACGGGGCCATAAACGAAACAACATTAAACGATCGCAGCAGTAGTGAATTTTGGTCATCGTTTTCAAGTTCCGAAGAAGCGTTGCTTAATTGCGAAGGTCTGATACTAATTTACCATTAAGTCCACATTCAAAATGCGAACAACAAAGAAACGAAATCGATTTCAAAGAGGCATCTATAGAAAACAAAGTAACTTATAAGTAAGTACTTCGTCTATCTTAAGATAAGATAAGAGCGAAATGCGCATCAGGTGTTCTTTCGTTGCGTGTGTGCTACTGTACAAAGAAATACTTGGCTTGCTATCGACACACGTTTGGGCATATAAAGTTATCGCTCCTGATAACGATAATGCACTTTAAACGTTCACAGTCGTTACAGTTAACTGTTGGTATTTCTAGTTTATACGTGTCCATATTATACGAGATGTCGTTAAACACACATTTACTTATGTTCATCTATCTTGTTCCAATTCGAGTTAACGTTTTTTCTACTTTCAGAATTCAGAGCAACGGTTACTACTTTTTCGTGTTCAGCAGTGAAAATGAAGTGCAAGTGAATTATATACGATTGAGATTTCAATTAAATAAAACAGTGTACGACGTATCAAATCACGTCTCTTCTTGTGCCAACAAAACCGATTCGTGTGCTATGGACTTAAAATTCTTTTCCAACGAGAAGATGGTCATGGAGTTCCTATAACAACAAATCAATCAAGATGGAATGAAGAATTTGTTGTTGTTTCTGAGTGTCAACCTCGAACTATAATTTATATTTGTTGCATTATGTCCGTGCCAATATTTATAATGTTATTTGCATTTCAATGACAAATATTATTCGTAATGGTAGTAGTGAAAATAAACGTTAGCGTTAATTTTTTAAAAAACGAATAGAATTAGAAATAAAATTATCGTAATAGTACAATGGAAATGTGATATAATTTCTAATGATAATTACATTGGGTTTTTGATAATTGACTGCATTTTATGTGAATAATTTAAGTATAGGTATTAATTAACAATAGGGTTTTATGGTAAATCGGAATGTGATATTTAAAATATATTTTTAGAAGGATTTAATAAAATATTAGACGAAGTTGTGCGGAGGTGTTATTTTATTGGATGAATTGCGTTGATGTGAGAAACGCAGGGGTTCCTTATCACAAAGTTGCAGGTATGATAGGGAGTCTCTCATATTATATGCTACATTTCAGCAAACATTTGGGGTGTTCGCTGAAGTGTGTTTTTTCTTTTATTTGTCACGAATCAATTATTATAGTAGATGTAAAACAGCAGCTCTTAAAAACTATAATATTGATCTCAAGAAAACATATTGAATCTAAAGTAATTTCAAAACAAACAAATTTCATCTGAAAAAACAAAGTTATCGAAATAACTAATAACTGATAAGTAACAACGCACTAAGTAAGAAAGTGTCAAATCTTATTTGTGCGAGATAAGGAAACAGTAAATGAAATACCGTTACTTAAACTACGAAACAATTTATCTCTAAGAAAAAAGTTTAAAATTTCATCTGAATAAACACTCCCTCTTCTTTTCGACAAATTTCAATGTTCCGGTACTTCAGCCCTAATTAATTTGGATCAAAAAGGATTAAAGAGCGTGTCGCACAAATTAGATCTCGGATTATGTTAAAAATGGTCGCTCTTTCCCACGCAGTTACCAAACGACATAAAGTCATCTTTTAGTTCGATTTATTAAAATCATTTAAGTGTGTTTTGAAATTGAGGGGCCATTACGACCGTCGAATGAATAAAAATCCTAAACTAGATGGTAAAAAGCACGTTCTGGTCACGTGCCAATAATAGTTTAATAAAGCCACGCGACAATAATACCCTCATGAAAATCTTATTAGGTAAAAGATTTTTATTGCATTTTGGGCCGCAATAAAAAAATACTTACGAAAGTTTATTAAAATTTTGCTTGACTGCAGATGTGGGAATGTATTTATCCAAGAATCACATTGAAATAGATAACCAGAGATCATTTCCGACTCGTCACTTTCAACCCTAAGTAGTTGCCACTCATCTATTGTTTGGAGATAACAATGTTCGTATTACGATAAATTATTAATTTGCATAACAATAAAATCATCACATTGTCGTATCAAAACAAATTTTGGGTGAGCTTAAAAGTTACAATTATTATTTATTTGGCGCACGTTGTTGCTTTTATTTAAGACAATGTTGGTTTATGCTGAATTACATTATAATTATTAAGTTATTTTTGTATGAATTTTAGTTGAAATTAATCAAGCATGTTTAACAAAATGGAAACATCGTAAAAATTAAATTGAAAAACAATTAAGAACTAGACTACAATTGCTAAAATTAAAACCAGAAGACGAGGATCACAGAGACAAAAAAGAAAATCACTTCTCAAACCATTTCTAAGATCATCCTGAGTTGCTTATATCAAAGATGTAGCTGAATACGACGACTCATTACAATTAGGCAGTGGTGTTCCACAAAATCATTGCTTAGGCTTCATATATCTACGTCTCAAACTTTCGAAAATGGTTAGCTACACATACGACCTAGCTACCTAAGTTTCTGTCAAAATAATAGCCAACATTCAACTAAATTTCTACTATAATATACCTATTCGCAACACTCGAAAAAATTCATATTTATTTATTTAATACACCCTACAAACAGCAATGTGCCATGCATGGATGGGTAATATACAGATAACACAAAAACTATACATTTTACGACAGTCATAAAATTCTTACATAATTAAGCACTAACGATACATAAAAACTCTCTTAATATCATTTGGAAAAGCACTGTAAATATCCAAACAACCCTGAGTTCTCTTAAATATCCTACAGATATGATTGATTGACAAATTTCGGAATAAGTTAGCACGAAGTGTCAGTAAACTAATATTAGTCTGATGTCTAGCACTTAAACCATGACACCTTTATGATAAGTAGAGAAAGCAGATCAGGGCTATCATACTGCCACACATCATTCATAAACATTGAAAATAGTAGCGTGCCCATCACTGATCCCTGAAGAACACCCAAAAAAACGATGACTGGATTGATGACGGTGACTGAAGTAGTTAGTAAGAGTTCAAGCTTAATTCTGAAGAGTTCAAGCTTAGAGACTATGATCTGATAATCAATTCTATCAAATGCTTCACTAAAGTCAGTGTAAATGGGTGTCAGCTTCAACACCACAATCTAGGATTGTGCTATAAACTCCATTGTAACGGTTTGTAACCGTAACAAAACCATGTTGAGGGTGCAAAATCAAAATTTACAAAAGTTGCTTAACAATGCAATTGTTGGCAACGTTTAAGGACCGAATTAAAATGTTAAGAAGTGGATCCGATAGCACAGTTAAACAGTCCTTGATAAAAAAGCTTGATAAAAAGATTAGATTTTAAACCCTAGATGCAAAGATTAAAGAGTAATTTGCTTAGGAAAAGCCACTATAATCAATATACAAATCTATATATGTATCAAAGGAGGTGATATGTGCAGTATATGAGTGGCTAAACATTTATTGTAAAACCGAGAAAGAATCGACAACTTCCAGCTGAGAAGAAACAGCCCCTTCCTTTGAGGTAACATACTTAGAAATACCTGAGTTATAGTGTTGTTTTGAACAAATGACCAAAACTTTTTTGGGTCTTTTGAAGATTAACTCCAAGGCTGCCAGATCTGTACTACTGTAAGTGAGACTGCGTAAGTCTGATGGTGGAGATTATCTCTACTAAACAATGGAAAATATTTGTGTCTATTGGATGGACATGTTGTTGGAACAAATTGGTTAAACGCAGAATACATTTTAAGGTACAGCCTTGTTTAGGTCTGCGCTTTGTCCATTACAGTTCTCAAAGAAACAGTAATAAATGTGACTATATAATGACACGTAGTCAGCTCTCTTAAAATTAAATGAGCAGTGTAAGAAGTTCTGCGAAGGTTTATTGTTAGTGTTCTATCAACAGAGGAAAGAGATATTAAGAGAAGGATAATGCAAATCTTCGACGACGGAAAGCAAGAGATTTCTCTACCCGGCAAAATCTACTACCGCGAAGAATCTGTTGCAAGTGCTGTATATATAATGTTATACTGAGCTAAACCCAAAATATTACAAAGTTTACCAGGTTTGATACATTTCTGTTGGCTGAACATTGAAAAGATGTAGCAAATTTGTTTAAATTAAAGTTTTCAACTACTATAAAAGATCTGGACCACATGCAATATACACTTCTTGAAGTGCATCAAACAATAGTAGGAAGCGACACCAACTGTCAACGCGTCAATTTAACCAACAGAAAACACCAAAACTGCACCAAAAAGATCGGTAATGCGCTGATGACAGCTTACCTGTAGCAAACACGTGTCCGAGTAAAGTTTTTGGTGTTTTATTTTTGGTTAAAAATAATAGTAGATTTAGTCAGAAGTAATGAACTGGGAGATGTACCAGACAATTAGGTGTAATAGTAGTGCTTTGGATTAAAAGAATGCAAGCCCCAACAACGTCAATTGCGGAGATGTAGTCAAACAAGTCGCTCAGTTTTCAAAATTTGAGAAATTGAACCTCAATAGATGTTTGGACCGCTGGATTAGAAGAACTCCACCTCCCGAGAACTATTAATGGCGACAAATGACCGATTCTTTCTAAAACTGTCGGAAATATCTCGCTACTATACACAAAGTCAGTTAACCATGTCTCTGTTATAGCATAGATATCAAAATTATGACTAACGACAAAGCGGTAGAATTTATCAAGAAGTGTGTTTAACCCTCTGACGTTTTGATACAGTACTTTACATGGATTTCCGGCTGCTTTTTCCAGAGTGCAGGTAAGAGGATGTAACTGCTACCTGGAACCAACTAAATCCAATGTGAGAGAATGTTTATTATTCTTCTTTTGAGGAAAACCGAAGGAATGTAAGGTTAATGTGAAGGAAACGTTAGTAAAATCAGCAAATGTGATTAAATTTGTAGGTTTTTCTGTAGGAGTAAAACAGTAACTTCAGCAAAGGCCAAAAGTAACTAAACCTAATTCTTTAGGTAGAAGTACTGTAAAGTTGTTAGTGATATTCCTTCAGTACAATTCTAGCAGAACAGATATCAAAAATAAAGAAAGGTATGGACAAAAGTTGAGCTAATGAAAAACGTAAAGATTACTTGTGAAGTAAATCTGTTTTGCCCAAAATTCTCATCTTTGCAACCTCCTTCCTCTGATTGATTCCATTTGAATAGTTGCTGAGGAAAGTAGAACCCAAGCTAATGCTATATAGTAAATACTGGGCAAGGAAAAGTAAACACAACATTGAGTTAGCACTGTGTTTACGCAATTCGAAGTATCAACAAGAGATGGAGACAATGGGTTTAGTAGGTATGTCTAATAAGAACGATGGGGTGACTTTTACACTCCCAATACAAAAACTGGGAGCCTATGCCAAGAGCAAACGTAATCGACAGACCTAAAATTTGAGATAGGAAACAATAACAGGATTATGAGGTAGAAGATAATATTCACCAAAATAAAGTACGGATAAACACGCAACAAGATTAAATTCACACCTAACATTTGGTTTCGGATTGGGGAGTTGTTGTTATCACTATATAAATGTTTGACGTTTCTTAATTTATTTTTTTATTTATAAAAACAACTTCCAGGCAACCCTCGTTTCTAAATTTAAAAAATACTTTCAAAATAAAAACAGTTACTTTGTTTTATCTCCCACACATACAGCGCTTTCGAAGCAAACATGATCCCCGGAAAATATGCCAACTAATTTTAAAATTGGTAGCAGTAAAGGTTTCTGTCAATAGCAACAACCGAGTATACTCAGCGTGAAAACAGAAGTTTTTGTCGAAGTTGTCGATTTCATTTGCATCTTTTATTATTTTGCCTCAAGTTCATCTTTAAAAATCAGTCTTTCTTAAGACTCTTTATAAATAATTACTTTGTAACATAACCTTCAAAAATGTTAGTATTGTAATAATTTTTGTTGTGAATGTCCAATCAAATTACAGCGACCTCGGACACGCCCGTCCAGGGATCTTGTTTGCTTCGGTTAACTATATATATGGAATCTTCCTGACATCTAATATATTAATAATTTTATTTTTAATTTGCATTTTCACATGTTTGTTTTTAATATTTTTGTTATAATTTATTTCTTGTTTTTTCTATTTTCATATTACTTTGTGAATATTATATTGATTGACATTTCTAGTAGGTATACGTTTTATTTCCTATTTTTTTGTTCGTATCATTTAATTTTTTTTTATATGTTTCATTATTATATTGTTACTGCTATCTTATGTGATGTCCGATTTAGTATTTCTGCTAATAACAAATTGACATATTCCTTCTTTTAATTTATTTTAATTCAATGCATTTTTAAAACTTTTGCATTCTTTCCACGGTTTCTTCCATACTTTTATCGAATTCTTTCTACTTTTTCTTTTACTACGATTTTAAGTCACTATATATTTCTTTTCATCATTCATTTTTATTTATTTTATAAAATTAAAACTTATTACTGTGGCGACATCTACTGTCGCCTTGTGCAATCATAACACGTTCGATTTTGTTATCAGAATAAAAAGAGCCTATGGTTGAAAAAAATAATCAACTTATTTATTAATGCGCAATCTCTTTCATTAACATACTAGTTTATTAAATAGGTAACAATTTATGTAGGTCTTGGATAAAATCTAAATGTAGAAATTAGTGTTATTTGGTTTTATTTTAGGGAGAAGACAATTCTTATGAGAGCTTCTATGACTAGTCTATTTATTAATCTACCACATGAGCGAAGAGGCGAATAATCACTAGTAGTTCAAAGGGAAAGGAACACCAACTGCAGCGTCTATTTAACCAACAGAAAAACACCAAAAACTGCACCAAAAACTTGACTCGGACACGTGTTTCAACAGCTAAGCTGTTATCATCAGCGATACCGATACTAAAAATAAAAACAACGGAAAGCTTATATATACTATCTGCTTATCACGCATCGTTAACTTAATTGATTCTTAGATAAGCTTAAATAATTCCGAAAATCCTAATGGGCCGTTATCATCATAATTCATAAGCAAATTTCTGTTTTTAAAAATTTCTAAACTTTCATAAGAATCAAGTTCGTTTTTATTATCTACCCTCTTAATTAATTCAATGTCGCCTACTCTATGGCCATTTTCAAGCATATGCATGGCAACACTGGACCTATCTGTGCGATGATATTTGACATGAGCTACGTGCTCTTTAAAACGAGTTTTAATAGGTCTCTTGGTTTGCCCTATATATACTTGGTTACAGTCTTTTACAATTAATTTTATATATTCCCGATTTATCACACATTTCTATTGGGTCTTTTGGATTGCCTATGATTTGCTTATGAATTATGATGATAACGGCCCATTAGGATTTTCGGAATTATTTAAGCTATCTAAGAATCAATTAAGTTAACGATGCGTGATAAGCAGATAGTATATATAAGCTTTCCGTTGTTTTTTTTTTTAGTATCGGTATCGCTGATGATAACAGCTTAGCTGTTGAAACACGTGTCCGAGTCAAGTTTTTGGTGCAGTTTTTGGTGTTTTTCTGTTGGTTAATCACTAGTAGAATAAATAGTTTATTTATTTATGCAATAATAGTAAATATTATGACTTTCCCAATGATTACCACATTACCTTTTTTAAACAATTGCTTATTGTTTCACAGAACTCCACATTGGGAGAAAGAAGGGATATTAATGTAACTAGAGAGTATGGTTTGGGGTTTGAGACGCATCATCGTTAAACATTTTAGGAATCAAGTGATAGCGGCCTCGCCAAAGAAGCCGGTTGTAAACGCTTCAACGTTGCGAAAAAGCTAAGAGCATTTTTAACGCAATATATTATTTTAGAGTTGGTATTGCCAGAAGTTGCGAACAAAACTTCTAGACCCGTTTGTAGAAGGAAGAATTTATAGATGAAACAAAAAACTACAGCTTTCTAGTTTTAGGCGACGTTTCGCTCCCCTTAATTAATAGAGCTTCATCTAGCTAGTGCTAGAAATGAGTAGGTGACATTCATATCATTTGAAAGAAGTAAGACAATTACGACGGCAGGCATCCCACAATAAGAAAAAATAATTTATTTAAATTGATTTATAGATAGATTGAAAACACTGAGTGTTACAAAATGGTCCGGAAGTTTTTCTCGCAACTTCTTGCAATACCAACTATTTAGTACAACTCAGAAGGTTATAAAGAATACCTTGTTGATATATCATTTCAATGAATCTAACTGTCCATGAAGTAGCAACACGGCTATCACTTGCTTATAAAGCGACCGCGTGATGGGTTGAAATTCTCTAGCTATTCCCAGTGATTGTTACAGACTTGCATTTGAGCTAAACTACACTCATGAGCCTCAAAATAGGCAAAAACATGTGTATGTAGGTACCGTTCGTAATTCCGCAATTATTATTTGCACTGTTTTATTCGGTTGGCGGGAATTCGATATATTGCGTTAAAAAGTAGGGTTAAGTTTTTTCCGCAATGATCACAACCGGCACCTTAGATACTACAGATTTCAATTTTAAGAATCAACTTCTGGATTGGAAACCATTTTCAGGTCACACAACAATACAAATCACACTGTTGTAATCAAAAGTGCCGACATAAAAGAAACCGAGAAAAACCTGGTTGAAAGGTTTGAAAACGTAATAAAACGAAAAAGTAAGAGTCTGTTCGAAATCAACACCACTAGAAGATAAAAATACCAAAAAATAGAGATTACGAAGACCGAAATAAATAAACCATTTAAAAGCACAAACAAAAATCAAATCGCAAACGAATTACTAAAATATGGTGCAAAGCGTCAAAGCGACTCATTGATTGCAGTAGTAGATGAAAGAATTAATGATGTCGAAAAACATGCAGGACACACTAGGGGATGGTGCAGTAGCAGTGCTATGCCGACGACACAATACTTTTAGCTGAGTTTGAGCACAAACTTCAATTATTTGTCACAACAAAGAATCATCAACGGAAAAAATAGCATCCCCAAAAAACCAAAAAGATGCAAGCTCAAAGGAGTAAAAATTTCCAGTGACCACAACATCTACCGAGAAACGATAAATATGTCTTGGGACCTAACTTGAAAATAAATACCTAAGACCGGAGACACAAAACTAAAGTAGCAGCTACGTACAACAAATGTGAAAAGTTTAAAATGATAACAAGAAGAAGAATTAGAAACTAATACATAAGATATACATGTGAAATTTGTGAAAGTCAGAAGAAACGAATAGAACAATCATGTCACAAGAGCGCAGGTCCGAATTTTAATATTAATAAAAACGCCCTGACCAAGAAAAGCGCAATCAAAAAACGTGAACATCTATATAGAAGAGAAAGAAGAAAAATTCATCTAAAGTTCTGTTTTATTTGGTCAGAAAATTTTAATAAGTCTTCATTTTTACCATCTTTTTAAAGTCATAAATATAAAAACTGGGCAATAAACCAAGAAAACAAAAATAAAATAATAGTTACAGAAATTGGAATACTGACGAAGATGTTGCTTGGTAACATGATAGGATAAAATCAGTAATAAATGGTAATCGAATATACATGATACACTTAGCTTCATAAAAGAAAAATCATTGATATAGTATGGACACGTCAGTAGAGCAGACAAAAATAGATAGTTAAAGAGTATTAGAGTCCAAAAGAAAGCAAGACCCCGAAGATATTATTCAGAGTTGAGGTGGACAAAGCAATGGAGAGAAAGAGATTAGAGGAAGGTGATGGGAAGACCAAGACAGATCAATGAATCTCAATTATACCAATTGCCAATTCCATAAATTAATCAACTTATTTCTTATCAGAATTACACGATTCCGTTAAAAAAAGTTTGGATCACGAAATTCCGTTTTTGGTCAAACTAATTTCTATGTTACATTTGTGCATTAATTTTAACATTTAATTCTTATACTTTAGATAAGATTTTTCACCGACTCGACCATAGACACCATAAATATTATAGCCAATTTATTAATTTCAAGATATATTTTGCTTTTTAATTTTTTTTAATTTTCAATTTTTATAAACAACACAAAGGCTCTATAGTATATTATTATTTTTCTACCATATAACTTACAAAGGAAATTTGTTGGTAAACCCATCATCATTTCGCTAGATATGTACATTTTGCAACAAGCACTAAATTTATGTTAAAAATTTGTAAAAAACAATACAAATAAATTTTTTAGATTCTTCTATAAACCATCAATTTCAAGTTCAATTTTCTTCATTATACCATTTAGTATTAACTACAATACTTAGGAAAAATGGTATTTCAAACTAACTTGTTCATGTGACTAATTTTATATTGGTAAAACTTTAAAATCCAGAACTTTGCTTAAAATTTATTAAAATTGTTTATTTCTTGAAAAATTTGTATACCTTACGATATCGCATCTTTCATTGATTAAAAACTCCATAGTTTTCTAAAAATTTAAAATTATCATTGTACTTATGTAAGTAACCTTTTCATCTCATTAATTTTATTATTAATTAATTATATTATTTTAAAAGAATAAAAGAAGATAAAATATACTGAAAGCATTACAGAATATATTTACACAGTTGCACTATCCCGTTAACAATTTCTTAGCCAATCAGTGAACTTAAAATTTAAATTTTAACCAATCCGAAGGACAATTACCTAACAGATTAAATTATCGGGCCATATATTTAAATCATAATGTACCAATCGTGTTAATAAATAAACAAATGCAAGCGTTTAAGTCACATTGCGGATAAGAAAATTTAATTGCAGGTGGTCGAAACCACACGTTGTTAAAATCACATAGAATAAAATATAATTGAAAATCAACATTTGTTACAACCATAACGTGCCATTTGAATTCATATCGTAACCCAGTCTTCAATTTTAGTTGAATTTTGCGATGTCGACATAAAGGCT
This sequence comes from Abscondita cerata, assembly GCA_030710515.1. Classification (NCBI taxonomy): domain Eukaryota; kingdom Metazoa; phylum Arthropoda; class Insecta; order Coleoptera; family Lampyridae; genus Abscondita; species Abscondita cerata. Next base: position 41,646 of record JALBCR010003227.1, read on the forward strand.
ATTTACACGATTTTTGTGTTTAAAGTGAAAATCTATAAACTGAACATAAAATCAAGGTGGAGTTTGCACACTAACGCCCTAACGTAATTCTATTGGTCCAAATAAGGGTGGCTGTAGTGCTGAGATAAGGGTTTGAGTTATGTGCATCTACTGATATACAGAATTCATCTCGCCCTCAAACATCAAACCAGAAATTTTAGTATAAGTTTGATATTGTCAGAGTTTGTTATAACATACATTTCATTCCATTCTATTACCGATGGTGAGTCTCATTAATATAATTATTTATCAATTTAAGTGGGCGTAAAGTTTAGCTTCCTCTTGTCGCGATACTACATTATCAAATTAGTCTTTGTTGTGCTGTAATTAGTTATTAAACTATTAATTGTTGTTATTTAGCCTATGCTAACATTTAGCAACGTAAACGGAACAAAAAGTGGTATGGATTGGTCAGGAGCAGATGGAGAAAACAGTCCCACCAATTCTTCACCGTTAAGTGCCCGAAAAGATTCTCAACATTATCAGGATTTGGATTCATTTTCGGAAGAAGACGATTTGTCAGACGACTTTTCGTTGCTGGACAGTGATGAAGAAAAGAGAGCTGATCTCAGAATTTCACAACATATTTTACAGGTAAACGTATAATTTAACATATTGTTATTTAAAATCTATCTTATCAATCGTTGAAAACATTTGGATATCATAAAATTTTAACACGTTTAATAAAGTTATATATATATAATAAACTTTAAAAGTCAGGTGTACGTATTTTTGTAAGGCAATATGTCAAAGATGTATTAATATTTGTATTTTCATTATTTATAAACCGCAAAAGATATAAAATTTAGAAAAACTGTTAGCTTTAGTTGATTCTGAAGGTTTCACAACTAAGTTTGATTTTACCTACATTTTTCGGAGACCTAAAAGATATTATTTCGAAATAGTAGGCCATGCTTTTTTGTAGTTTTAAAATTGTGATAGTAGTGCGCTAACACTGCAGGTGCAAAGTTATCGTTCAATAGCTATATTACAAAGTAATAAGTGATTCTTAGTGTTTGATCATAATCTTGGAACTCTTTGTTACAGTGATTATAGGTATCCATTTCTTTATCTCATCTACCTTTAATTTAAAAAAAAAATACGCATTATCGAGATAGACCTCAAGTCGTAACACGAAATTTTAATTTCATTTGAGTAAAGTTTACTACTTTATTTTTTAAATGTAATTTGAATTATTTAATTTATTGTAAAATCAAAAATTGTTAGGGATCGGCAGTGATGTAACCAGAAAATGTTTTTTACAGTTAAACTAATGCGTAGTTATTATATAGGGTGTTTCAGAATAAGATGTTGATCTTTAAGGGTGCAATCCTTACGCGATTTTAAGAAGAAAAGTTCAAATAAACATATGTCCTAAACCACTTAACTTTTGATCTACAAGGTGTTCAAGTTTTAAGAAAAAACGTTTTTTATCATAACTTTAATATCTTTATAGATATTTTAATAAAATTTGGCATATGCCTTCTAAGGTACAACAGCTATTTTTGATTTAGAAATTTTTAATTTTTTTATTCAGTGGTTATTTAATGTTAGTTCTTATATTTTAATGTTAAAATTATTATGTATTAAATAATCAATAATTATTTGCCAAATCTTTTTATGAAAATATATCTATAAAGATATTAAAGTTATGATAAAAAACGTTTTCTTTCTTAAAACTTGAACACCTTGTAGATCAAAAAGTTAAGAGGTTTAGACATATGTTTATTTAAACTTTTCTTCTTAAAATCGCGTAAGGATCGACACCCTTAAGGATCAGCATCTATTCTGAAACACCCTGTATAAATTAATCATACAAAAAATATTTGTAACAATTGTTTAAAATATTGTTTTGTACAGGATGCGAATTGATCGCATTACCCATTAAAATTGGAGACTCGTAACATAATAAAATTAGTATATCTGAATACCAGTATGCTCTCATCTTTAGCAAAAGACTCTAATGCTATAATTTACTGAGCTAACGATGAGAGCATAGCTCTCGAGTTACTAGTATTCAGAATTAAAAATAAACTAGTGGCGGAAAAATATTTTATTTTGTTTATAAAAATTCACGGAAATCTAATCTTTCTTTACCGTAGTTTCAAGTTTTCTTCATTCTGGACATAATAATAATTAATAATGTAGAAATGTAATACAAGCTAGCCAATTTTCAGCCTAGTATGGATATTGCCCCACGTGGAGTCGTTCGCAAAATATTTACTAACAGCAGAGAACGTTGGCGACAGCAAATGTCAGTGGAGCTTTTTGCAGAGTTACGAAAACTAGTACCACACTCATCCGCCTGACAAAAAGCTTTCAAAAAACGAAATACTGAGAATGGCAATTAGGTTCGTACATATTTACTTATACCTATTGTTAGGTACTATTCTTCTCAGTAGCAAATAGTTTAAAGTTTTCAAATAAAAAACTGGGCTGAGTAGACTGTATAATTGAATCGATTTAATTATTTTTACAGTGTACATAAAGTAGAGCAAAATATCAAGTGGTGGCATAGAACTCTGCTATATAAATATAACCTAAAATCAACAGATAAGAATGTTTTCTTAAATACCTTAAATTCTAACCTAAATTTTGTATCAAAGGACTACTTTGTTAAACAATTAACAAATGTTAAAGCACGTTTCAAAACCTACCCAGCCCAGTTTTTTATTTTGAACTCCCGTGCTAGATGTTTGTGGGTACTTCTACTTAAAAAAAAAACGAATTCTGTAAAAATAAATCAAATTTTTGGAAAAGCTCTGTCGGATTTATTATACTAGAATTTACTTTCACTTTCCGCTTTGTAGAGAAAGCCAGAATTAATTCATTCTTCTTCACATCTTTTTTCAATTTAAACTTTTGGAAAGTGAATTAATAAAATGTTATTAAGCTTACTTACCTTTAAATTAAAAAAAAACTGAAAGAAAAAGAAATTCATAACTATACAGGCTGTTTCACGACGAGCTACACTATCTATATATTGGGAACTACTCATACGATTTTTTATAAAAATTTACATAAATGGATAACAAGCTATGGCAAATTTATGGAAAATATTTTGACAGACGTGCCATTTCCGGTTATACCGGAAGTAAACAGCAACTTTGTTATTTTAAATAGAACACCCTATATATTATTAACGTTTTGGATTCTACGTTCAATTTTAATGTCACTTTGTGCAGAATACCCTATACCTAAAAGTTATACTTTTCGAGATATTCATTTTTTCAATGGAATTATGACAAGTCGAAAAATGCTTTTCATTATACAGGGTTCTTAAAAAGTGATGAAAAGTTCAACTTCAGAAATGTCAAATATCTTCATTTTTTAAAATGAAACTACCATATTTTCATTCATTCATGTAATTCTACGGGAAAAAACAAGAGGAGTTTATGTTCACTTCCTATAACCAAACTTAAACGTTTTGAAGACATTAACATGTATTTAAAATTTTAATTATTTCTGCCGTATTGTTGCTTATTATAAGTAGGCCGTGTTTTTGTATGTATGTAATTTCACATACGTAAATTACAAGAACTTATAACAAGTGCTCAAAAATTACGTCCGTGAACCTTCAAGCATTTATGAACCCTTCTTATTACACCTTCGTTTGTTGCACGCCTGATCATTGTTGCAGGGAGAGAATTAATGCATTGCGAACTCTAAGTTTACAATCTTCCTTTGTTGTAAGTGGATGGGAATACACTTTATTTTTATGTAGCCCCATATAAAAAATCTAAAGGTGTTATGTCTGGTGAACGAGGAGGCCACCGAAAAGGACCATTGTTAGCTATCCACCTATCGTCAAACGTTTCATCTAAAAATTGGTTTACCATTCTGAAACAGTGAGAAGGTTATGTTACCACAGTTCCTAACCATTTAAGTTCCCATCATAGAAGTGAGAGCTACAACCTGGTTATCTCTGATCGCACAAAAGACATTAAAGTCCCATCGCTCTTGAAAACCACGTACTCTTGTTAAGTGTTGATTTTCTTCGCTCCAGTAATGCGAATTGTGCCTGTTAAACATTCCGTTTTTGTAAATTTTGATTCGTCGCACCATATAATATTCTTCAAATATTCATTATCTTCTTGACATTTTATCAACACGAATTCTGCAAACTCTATTCGCTTATTATAGTCTGTTTCCCTTTAAACTTTGAACTAAGTTAAAAGAATAGGGATGAAACATATGTTTTTTAAAATTCGTTGAATAGATATCATTGGTACACCTAAATCTCTGGCACCACAACGTAATGACGCTTCGGGATAAGCAGCATAGTATCCAAGAATATTAATTTCATTGTCATTATTATCAACAACAGGCTTCGGCTTTCTTAACTTTTGCTTGAAAACAACCAAATTGTGTTAAATTGTTTAGTATTCTTTTCACTGTGTCGCGGGTGGGTTGTGGTCGATCTGGATATCGTGTAGCAAATAAAGTACATGTCCTATTAACAACTCTATCACATTCACCATGTATTAAAAGTAAATTTAGATAATCTTCATTGTTTAGTTCCAAACGAGCCATTTCTATCACTTTATAAAGAAGCGATTAACCACAAATAATGACATTTAATACTATTTAAATATGACAGCTACATTCACAGCCTGCTAAAATAATATAAATAACACGGCCTACTTATAATAAGCAACAATACGGCAGAAATAATTAAAATTTTTAAATACATGTTAATATCTCAAAAACGTTTAAGTTTGGTTATAGGAAGTGAACATAAACTCCTCTTGTTTTTTCGTAGAATTACATGAATGAATAAAAATATGGTAGTTTCATTTAAAAAAATGAAGATATTTGACATTTCTGAAGTTGAACTTTTCATCACTTTTTAAGAACCCTGTATAATAAAAAGCAGTTTTCGACTTGTCACCAAGTACCTCGATCTTCCTACAAGATAATTTTTATTTGGTGTTGGGGATGTTCACACAGAATTTTTAATATTTAGGTCTGCACCTGTCAATTTTCCATTAAAAAATGAATATCTCGAAAAGTATAACTTCTAGGTATAGAACATTCTACACAAAGTGACATTAAAATCGAACGTAGAATCCGAAAAGTTAATAATATACCGGGCGTTCTATTTAAAATAACAAAGTTACTGTTTACTTCCGGTATAACCAGAAGTGGCACGTCTGTCAAATATTTTCCATAAATTTGCCATAACTTGTTATCCATCTATGCAAATTTTTATAGAAATCGTATCAGTAGTTTCCAATATATAGATAGTGTAAGCTCGTCGTGAAACAGCCTGTATAGTTAATAGTTATAAAATATATTTATTACTAAAATGTCATTAACAACTATTGAAGCATACTCTATGTATGGCTATACGTCGAACATAGCCATAAAGTTCAAACCAAATATTATGGTTTTCAAAAATAGTAGCTTTTTATTCTTGAATATGTTGTTATATATGGTAAATACGGGAGGATATCTTACATTTTTGCTTAACCATGTTTTGTACAAACAAAAAATTATTCGTAAATAAAAGTCAAAAAATTATATTCTTACACTTGTACTTAAGAACTAACCACAAGTGTTGCGACATCTAGTGTCGTTTCGTAACACCTCCGATATTAAAAGCAACTAAGTCGACAGATGTGTAAACAGTTGATTCTTCTATGTATTGTCAAAAACAAAAATTTCAAATCGCCTGTTGTAAGTTCGCAACAGTGAATTTACATTTGAGTTCTATCACTCCTGAAGAGTCGCAAAGGACCAAACAGCTATTCAGTGATTGTCGGCGTTAGTTTACTATTGTACAACCTCTTTTGTACTTACAGCAAGCAATTCAAAATTAGGTTATTTTGCCAACACATAGTTGGCTATAATAATCAAACAATCGAATTGTGTAACTGCTTACACATATGTCGACAATGTTGTGTTAAGACCTAACATAATAATTTACACTAATAAGCAGAACATAAAAATAAACATCCGCCATCTTCCCCTCAATGTCAGTTGAAACGCCCCTAGATAAAAAAATAGTATCCTCAAAAACCATAATAAAATATTAATTTTTCACTCTTTGCAGGACTTTTCTACAAAGATCGCAAAGATTTTCATATTTGGAACAGCCCTCATGGCTTCATTTTTTTACAGAAAAAGCACTGAAACCTAGTCGTGTCTTCTTTTGGTTGGTTATCTTTCTCTACAACCAGTATATTCGATTTGATCTTCCACATTAAGTCCACTATCCTTTGGTTTCTTTTTAATTTTGTTCTGCTACTTAATCTTGTTACCAGGCAAAAAATTTTGGGTTTCTTATTACAGCAGCCTTGACATGAATGTTTTTAAAGAGATCGTCTGGAGTGATACTACTGTCGTTCCGGCAAGAGTTTTTTCCCGTTTTTAGTACCAAGTAATGAAGTGCTACCATCTGCGATGTGCGGTTTGCGAAATTTTTTCAGATTTGTCTTTCTGCCAAGATTTTTTCATTTCTATTTGAGCGCGACCCACACCATTTTTGCCAAAAGTGCGAGAAGTATCTTTAATACCTAATAAATTATTGGCAACCAAATTAATGAATTGTTTTTCTGTCCATTTTCTTTTATCAGACTTACGCTGATACTTTGAAAATAGCATTTTCCTCAAAAACACGGTATACAATGAACTATCGAGCAAAAATCTAGCAACACACGATGTTGGAAAGTCGTACACTAACCTAAAAAACACTATAAAAAACATTACAATACCAAAAACAATAGATTTATCCTGATATGTTTTGCAAAGCAACATGTTGTTAATAATTACAAAAACTATTTACTTCTAAATACTCCATTTTGCAAATGACATTACATAACCAAATTAAATTGACTACATTTTCCGTTTTGAAGGAAAATTATAGATTCAATAATATATAAATAATTAATAATATAGTAATAAAATAATACTCATATTAATAATGATAACAATAATTCGTCAAAGAAACTATCAATCAGAACAATACATGGGCGTGACTTATCTATGCAAACCTGAAGACCCAAACGGAAGCCTGTCAAGACCAATCCATAGCAACGAAATACATGAAGGTGAAGTAAAGAAACCGAACAAAAATGTTGACTGTGCTGGTTTTACAGTGTGAAACCATCCACCATATCGTTGCTGGCTGTCCAATATTAGTTTCCTTTACTTTTAACTGGTTCCGTCGCTTAGTGAAGTTCCGGCAACGTGTGTTACAAGCATAATTTGTTTGTTTAGCAAACTAGGTAATGTCAACAGATAACTGTAACCACGATTGAATGTTTAATTCAATTAATCGTCGTTACAGTTATCTGTTGGCATTACTTAGTTTATACTATTTGTACGTGTTCTTTATACACGACATGCATTTACTTTTGTTTGTTTTGTTTTTGCTTATTTTTTGACATAAATTTTGCTCCCGATTCTGTAAAATAATACAATAAATCGAGAACCAATCATACTTTAAAATACAGTTACAAAACGTTAAAACAAATCGTAGAACCTCATAACAAAAATAATGGTTTTTTAATTTTTGTAGAAAAACCTTTTCAGACTACGCCTAGTTGAATACGGCCGGATTACGCTCGACCGTTTTGCGCTCTTACCCGAACTCGACCAGTTTGCGCTCTGCGATTTAATTATAGAAATTTGAACCTACCCTATTGTTCCGATCGACCGATTTGCGCTCTCTTGTAATATAATAGTTATTTGTATACCCAGGCCGAGAAATACCTTAATTCCTTGCCAGAAAGTATTTTTAACTAAAGCGTTTTCCCCGATCGCCGTTTCCTCCGATCGCACTGCCCCCTTGAACAATTTTTGTTTTGTTTAAAGAAAAAACTGTACTAACTGTAACCTTACCAACCAACACCGTTTACCCCGATCACATGAAAACAACTTAAATCTCGATACTTCAAAATGTTTATAGTACAAGAGAGCGCAAATCGGTCGATTGGAGATAATAGGAAGGTTTAAATTTATATAATTAAATTGCAGAGCGCAAACTGGTCGAGTTTAGGTACGAGCGCAAAACGGTCGAGCGCAAACCGGCCGACACCGCCTAGTTGGCATTAATGATCGAAAACATCGACTTTTTGTAAACTGCTTTCAGTTAATTTTTAAAACTAGTACCTAGATTATTACTTTAGTTTAAATACATAAAAGAGAAAATGAATACATTAAAGAGACATTAAATAATTTAAGAAATAAATAGTTGTTGCTAGTCATACCATTGATTAGTTTATAATCAATGGTCATAGTAAATAAATGTAATACTTATGTATAAAACCCATTGTAAAATTAACATATAACAATTGTGTAATTGTATACTAAAAATATCAACAACCAGTTTGTTTTACTAACTTTAGTTTCCCACAACAATGCAGATTAGTTGTATATTTAATTATCAGTGATCCAAAAAATATAACTATAAAATTTTTAATTCTGCAAAAACATGAAAATTTTTCTATTATATTCTATAACAAAGAAGCTAACTTATTAAAATAAAAATAATTTGTTTATGAATTTTTTTGTAAGATAATCCATTGAGATTAGGATGTCAATTATTTAGTGATCGTGCGCTACTCAAGCTTTTAAGACAAATCACGGAGTAAAGTTGAACATGCTTTTTATTACGACTGCGTTACGTGGTTTTTAGCAGAATGGACGGCAGGTTTGATAGTGAGGCTGCCAGTTCAACTACTAGCTAACCTAATAGATCTTTATCCTACTCAGTCATTATCTTTGACACAAAATGTTCACAAAAGAAAGCACTTTCAGGTTTTTCAAAATTTTCTCAAAACTTTTCCCAGTTTGTCTTTTCTCTGAATTCCACTTATTAAAATTACCAAACCAGTTCAGTCGTTTTGAATGATGGGCTTACCCGCAAACAGAATTTAATTTGTATTTATTTAATTAGCAATATTTTGCTGAAAACCTCTCTAGGACCAAAACCAGCAAAATGAGAAAGAATTTCGCTATAAAGTATATTCATCGTTCAAAGTGTCTAGAGTTCATACAAAAAATCTTATACGAAAAAGCACACAATTTTTTCCAAATTTTCCCATTTTCTAGAAATTTTCAATGTATCATTACATTGGAAAAAGTAATAGCCAAATCGTTTCAGCTATATTCTAAAATATATTCTAAAATGATGTTCCTAATAACAAGCATCATCTAAGTGTGTAGAGTTCAACATCGGTGCATTGGGATATTGACATCTCTTCCTTGGAAAATTATTTATAATCACTTATCGACATTCACATTGAGTTTTGTTATTCTACAGGGTGGCTGAAACTAAACGTTACTAACTTCCTCTGCTGTCATTTTCATTTTCGCGCGTCAATTTTTTGACAGATTGAAGTTTGGTTAATTGTTTACATGATTAAAAAATAATTGTTCTAAATTAATATCTTCAGTAAAAAATCGTAATGGAATTCAAACATAATAGTGTAATTGTACTATATTTGGCTAAATTCACAAACAGCAATAGTTCGTCAGCTCCAGCATTTGAATGTGAATAAAATGTTTGTGTATGGAACCATAACCCGATGCAACGAAACTGGTAGCATCGCTAAACGCAACAGAGGCAGTCAAATAATCAGAGCCAAAGGAGGTCATATCAAGCAGTAACATGTTTTTCATAAAATGTAATTTGTTTTTAACATATTCCAATACAAAATAATCAAAATTTAAAATTACAGCGTTGTCATTTGGTAACACTTGGCCTCAGCCACCCTGTATAAAACCGCCATATCCAAAGAATCAATGAACTCTTAATTACAGATAATATAGTGCAAACTTCAATAAGGTGATCGGTAGTAAGACATTGCTATGCTACCATATCTAAACGCAACTATTTTTTTTCGTTTTAAGTAAAAGAACTTGCGTAGTCAAAGTCTCTTTCTGAAACCAAAATGCGAAATTTCACAAGATAGTATTTGGGACCACTTTTTCTATATTACAAACATCTAATTTCTAATTTAAAAATAAAGTGTGCGGTGAACGCACCGTGGTGTTAATATTCAGTTAAGGTATAATCACTATTATTATATTATATTATATAGATATATATTATTATATAATTACTATTGATTATTATATTCACTATTGATTATGGTTGAAAATGTGCGGAAAAGTTCATGACAAATTCAAGTGTTATTTGCTTTGCAATCTATAAAACGAATATTCACACAACTTCAAACTACCTCGTCACTAATAAGTATAGATATCAAAAAAGTCAATCATTTTATTGTGACTATTCCTTAGTCATACAGTGTCACAATCTAAGTTAGTCACTAGCTATGCAACAGGTAACAAAATTAAGAGAGCTTGCTATACTTCACATCGTCTTCAAAAAAGGATAGATTGATTCATCGCTGAAACGGTTACTCAGTTTTTCGGTTAATTATAAAACCAATTGTGGATTTATTTTCAACCAGTTTTTACCAACACAACATAAAAACGATAATGGGACTCAAGCGAATTGTTACAACTTGTAGTTTAGTGAGCGACACCTGCGGTTATAATCGATTCAGAGTTTTCCTCAAAGCATTTATTTGTTAAAAAATAACGCGTCTTATGTCAAAAAACACATATTCAAATCATCAATGCAAAATACACCGTGTTTGGGAATGATTGACGAGGATCTGATTTTAGTGCGATTGTTATTCTAATAACTAATGTATTATAAAATTGGCAGGTTTGAAAATTAGAAATTTGAAATTTTGAAATTTGAAAATTACTTTCTAGCCTCCCTGAACTGCAAAGCACATTTTTCAGTTGTTAATATTTGTCTTGAAATTTGATTTGCTATTTGGGAACATTTTAAAATAAACTATGTATAAAATTCAATAAATTGATTTCTAAATTTACTTTACACCATACTTGACACGATAATGCACAGAATAAGAGCGCATTTAATTTTTTCATTGATGATGATATTGATGTCAGTTAAAAAAATGAACTGACACATATTAGGTGGTGTATGTCAACATGGTTAAACAGCCAGGTCTGCTTAAATTCAGTAGAAATCATTTTGTTTTTTTACTGTTTAATGATGATCGTCGGCCAAAAAATATTGTACAAATTTCGTGTGTAAGTGATGTTACCACACTCTAATGTAAATAACTATTACTTCAGCTTAACAAGCACGATAACAATACAAAATAGTGAGGAAACTAGAAATATTTTGACAATTAAAACTAACCCTAAAATAACTGAGAAGTGACATAATTAATTGGAAGCTAAGTTCAGCACGTTACTAAGATTCGTTGTTGCCAACTTCGTATCATGACTAAAACGCACAAAGTCACTCTTGTCAATGTGTATTTAAATAGTACATATATTATGCAACAAGTTTTATAAACATCATTTTAGACACAAGATTTATTTAAAGACGAACGGAGTGAGTGTCCAAAAAATCAGTGTTCAGAGATATTTACCCAAGTAACAAGTCGTGACGACAAATACGGTACTTGACGTAATCGTGACGGATTCTTTGCAATTTACCGTTAAACGATTCTTACGTCACGAGTTTGTCACAAAACCGTTCGTTCTACGCTTTATAGTTAATTTTCTTCACGTATACTGTAACGATAAATTCGTGTAAAAATCGTGAAGCGCTAACAATGCTTATGCGTGACGGATTACTGACGAACTAGTTATATCGTATTGGTGCGATGAAATAGTGACTTGACCGTCGAAATTGGCCAAATTGCAGAGGATGTTTTGTGGTTGTCATTTTGTGTCGAATTTCTGTTAAAATAAAGTGTGATCTCTAAACCTTTCCTAAATCATATTATTCGGATTTGACCTAGTTTGTATCTGAGATACAGAAATATCTATTATATTTTAATTTAGTTTTATATCTTATATTAATATATTTCTAACAATATTATTGTAGCATATACTAAAATACACATTTATAGGTACTAATTATTTGTTCAATCGTTTAGACTTTAGTCTACCAAAAGTAATATATTTACCTTACAAAATGCAGGATTGGATATAATTGAAAGTTATTGTAGACCATTTAATAACTTGTGATAGTTTGAAATGGAGATCTACCTAAAAAGGTGAATAGTGAATAGGGGGCATATTAATACCTACTCAAAAATCGAAGTATCCTAAGAAGTGAGTAGTAAAACTAACCCTTATATCATAAAGTAATAAGAATCAGCCTTAATTTTACAATGCAAAAATCAACTTAATCATTTCTAAGTAGAATCCAGTTTGATTTTCGTAACGTCAAGACATTGTGTCGATTTTGTAACGTAGAATCGTCAAGACTATGTAAGTGACGTAAATTTGTAAAGATTTTGTCACTTATATTCGTGACGCCTACGACACCCAAATTCTTGACGACAACTTCTCGAATCTTTGTATCGAGTTCGTGACGATTTTAACAAGTGCAATTTGGCCACTGTGTCAGTTACGAATTTTACGAAGATTCTGAAATGTAAAGATACATCACGGACGTGACGAGTTTTTGACGATATTCGTGAATCATTGTTACTTGGGTATAAAGCCTATTGCATACTATACTCTTTTCTACGACCCACACAAAAATACTAAAATTTGAAAATTACTTTACTTCAGCTTAACAATGATGATAACAATTTAAAATATTCAGTGGCATAGATTAATAGTGACATTAAAAACATTTTGACTATTAAAACTTCAGACTAAGGCCTAATTTTTCACCTCCAGTTAACTTTATCTGTGGGTTAACTACTATTGAAAACACAATATTGCCAGTTTTAGAATGTCGCGTTTCTAGTGAACATGAAAAAATCATGCCTAAATATAAGTACCTATAGATGAGTACCGTGCCACTTTGTTTTGAAGTCACTATGATAGAATCAGAGGTGCAAGGATGGAAAAATAACAAAAACTACTTCAATTCAGCATATGAATACGTTAAATTCATGCTCCCGTCAACCTAAAATACATGTCAACCATCACTGTTAACCTAGAAAATACATGACACATCTTGTATATCACTCAGTTCCACTTACTTACACTTCATCACCACACTGTACAGGTTTATACTGATCTTCTGGGGCACCATACATAACACTTACATCACAATACAATATTTAAAATGTACCATACGATTAAATAAATAAAGTTCCACTTACAAAGTTCCACTGTCACGTAATATTTTAATGTCGTCTTCAGTGCTTTCTTCACCATGCGGACCCATCTTTCGATATCAAGCGAATATAGTTTTATTCGTCTAGGTATAGGTTAAAAACTAAACCTAAGTAACTGACAAGTGACACAGTTAATTGGAACCGAAGTTCAGCTCGTATCGTGACAAAACCCACAAAGTCACATCTTGTCAATGTGTATTTAAAAGTCACTTACCATTGTGCCAACACATACGATAATTTGTCTTTAAAGGTGGAGTAGAAAACAAAATTATTTTGTTCTGGGTATCTTTGTGGCGTAATCCATTAATTTAAAAACTCTGTTTTGGAAGATAAATTTTAAGTTAAAATTATTTGACGGGTTTATTGCAAGTTGGTTTAGAATATTTTTGACAAACAGCAGATTCGGAATACTTTGGAAATAGAGCAATGACGAATGTTATGGTTTGGCATTGCTATAAAGGTGTATTTTTTACGCTCATGCATTTTGCGCAATCAGGCTTGTGCGTGCAAATTTGTGCAAACGAAACTCAAATTGTCAAGTCTGTTTTTACGCTCATGCAATTTACGCAAACAGATTTGTAAACTTGCACAAAATGAATCGGTCGCATTTATTTTCACAGGCAATGGCAAGTACGATGGTCAGAAGACCAAAGTTATTAGCAATACCTGTTGTTTTGTTTAAATAAAAAATTAAAAGTTCCACAAAAAAAGAAGGTCGTAGAAATGTTGGATTGAAAAGAGCCACTTTCAGAATTAACCTGATGATTTCCGTTGTTAGCAGTGCATGAACGAAACGGAGAATTTATGTTGGAAGGAAGGCCAGGCAAAGCGACGAAAATGTTTCTGTGAACAATCAGTTTAAGTTATATGATAGGAGGTGAACGGTGTTGGTTGGTAGGTTACAGTTACAATTTCTTTCTTTAAAAAGCATTACACTCATATGTATAATAACAATTTCAAAAATCAACTTTTTTTGTAAGAATTGAGGCTTCCACGGCCTGAGTCAATATTGGAACAAAAACGCCTTCCGGGATTAGACCGTGTCGAAAAGGTAACCGTAGTTGCCAACGTTTCGCCACCTATCGTAAGGGGCTTCATCAGGGCGAGAAACTTGAAACACACAAAAGAAAGTTCAATGTAGACAACTGATAGTCAGGTAATCAATTTGTGCCCAAGCCAGATTCTAGACTAAAAGAAGTCTGACTTGTTATTGTATACCAGTCGTACAATCGACGTAGACAAAATTCCGTATTTATTTTTGTGATATTGTTTGGGGCTAAATAACGTGCTTTTGAGAAAAGCTTCCGAATACAAAATTGTAGAGCATTAAATTTCTTTCAAATTCCATTAGTTAAAATTATTTCTACACCAAATATATACTGAGATACAGCGATTCAAAAATGGAGCAAATATCTCAAAAAGTAAAATATACAAGAAAAATTCAGGTTTTTGCCTCAACTTTTATTTGTCAATAATACATCAATGTATACTGTACACTGTTCATACAATGTATACACCCTCCCCACCCCGGCGCGCTTCACATAAAAATAGTTAACTGCGGGCTTTAAGGTATCTCGTCAGTTTTAGCTCTATATACGACTTCTGATCAACATCTTCGAAACTACAATAGTTTCTACTATTAATAAATATTTTTCCAACCTTTTAAGTTTCAACTTTAATGTGTAGTGTTTTAATAAGCTAAATTCATTAGTGATCGTAAACACTGATGTCCAACTTTTAATACAGTAATGATATTTATGGAGCAAAATAAGAAAAACATGATGTTATACAATTTTATTTAACATAAATATTGAACGTAACTTAAAAATACTCCGTCCGACTTCATGTTTTTGAAGTTACAAACTGTCATAAAGTTACAAACAGTAATCGACGACATAATCCGTGCTTCCTTCCCCATAGGTACTAATTTCGTCAAAAGGTGGTCTGGTCCTCACAGTCTTCGTCAATTTCGTCTTGGTTGAATTCGACCTGGCGAAATTTTAGAACCAGTGTCGGTGCAGTGCTTGCACATCATCGAGCAGCGGAATCCTCCTTTCTTGCAACTGCAAGCTCCTGTACTGCACCCTGTTGTGCACGTGCGTCGTATTACTTTGAGTAAATAATCCGGAGCAGCATCCATTTTGGTTGTTGTGGGGATTACACCTGTAAACAATTAAATAAACAAATACCTTAATTATATAGCTCAATAATTTTGAGCAACAGTACTGGTGAGATACTGTAAAAATGTAAGAAGCCATGAAGCTATGAATGTCTAATACTAACCTTATTTGGCCCAGCTCCAACCCCAGACAAATTCTGAGATATTTTATATTTTACAGTAGAGTTTGGCCTTTTCTCTACTGTCCAGTTAAAAAGATGACTCACAAAATAGTCCAGTTATAAATTACATATGTTCTAAATATAAACTGAACGGCGGCTTTTTACATGCACGTGATTTCATAAAAGCGCCGTTACTACGCGGAGTGAAAGCATATGGTACCATTAGAAAAAACGCCGGAGAATGGCCTTTTTATTGACGCGTTCTTAGTCATTGTAATGTTTTCGTGTTTCCATGATCCTTATTTGCATCAAATCAATAATGATTGGTAACTGGACTTCTTGAAGGAGGAGCACCATAAACCATTCAATTGTTTATTTCGGCAACAATGAGTTGAAGACGTCACAAAATAAATAAATTGATTCTTCTGTTTAGAAGGCCTGATAAAGTGTGCACCTTAGCACACGAAACGTTGCCGAAATAAACATTTGAATGGTTTATAGTGCTCCTCCTTCAAGAAGTCCAATTACCAATCATTAGTTATATTAAGGAAGAAATAATTACTTAACATCAAATCAATAATATTCGTCGAATTGTTCGGTTTTAACTTAAAAATGTTATTTCTCTTTCAATGCAACGGGCTTTCCCAAGTTTTAGCTTAGACGAGGCTAAAAACCTAGATTTTTCTCGTGTTTTTTACATTTTGAGATATTTTCTTCATCTTTCAACTGCTGTGTATCTCGGCAAGTATTTCATCAAAAAATGCCTTTGTCCAATGAAATTTGAAGAAAATATTAATGTTCTACAACTTTGTATTTGGAAGCATTTCTCTAAAATTGTATGGTTAAGTGAAAGACCGAAAAAAGTTTTTTTGGCCCCCTCAAGTTTCCACAGGCTCGAAAACTTAGATTCCACACCCCACACCATCCGTAAACAATATCCCAAAATTTTATTAAATTCGGAATTTTGTCCAAGTAACCCTCTCATTCTTTACTTCCCATTTGTTTGCGCAAATTGCATGAGCGTAAGAGGATTACGTACTATCAGTGCGTTTTCGCTAAATCATGCACTATAAGTAAGCATTTTAATGCGTCCGTTGAATAGTCTCGAAGTACCTAAAAATTGACTCAAATTTTCAAGTTATCAGCAATGTTTTGATTGAAATTGGAAGATATATAAAGGGACTTTGTCGTGGTTGATTTGTACTTATTACTATTAAACTTGTGGTGTTAAATATGCTATAAAATGTACAAATTCAAACATAAAAAAAACAAAAAGTAAGCATTTTGAAAAAAAAAAGTAATACTACAGTGACAATGTCCCAAGTTTTGTCTTTCATTAAACATTAAGTTTTACTTCAAACATTTAAAATTAAAAGCTGTTTTAGGGGTACTTATAGTGCATGTTTAGCGATGGCGCACTGCTAGTACGTATTCCTCTTAACCTGACAGTACGATGTGTTGCCTACATCGACTAAAAAACTGGTTTTAGTTAAAAGATTAAAGTATTCACACAACTTATCCATACTTTCTTCCAATTTTAATCAAAGAGTTATAACATTGATTATAAAATGGTTATAGTAAGAATGATAGGCAGCGGTTCAAGGCATATATCGTAAATGAAAAGTAACTATTATTTATTGGTTCGCTCATTTGATTTAATCACTACTAAATACTAATCGTTTCCGAATGAATGTTATTTGCAAAGGAACTTATCTCACTTCCTTATTCAATCAACCTCCAATTTAATAGCGTATTTTTTATACATTATCCTTGAACCAAATCATTGTGAAGGTGGAATGTATTGGGAAGTTGAACCATCAATACGTTGATTAATTATTAAATAAGTACCTTTATATAAATGAGATAAATAAATTACTTTCGATATTGCACGAAAAATATATAATTATTTATTACGAGTTCATTGTTTGGAACCTCCCGGTAATTGAACTTTCTAGCTTTATTGAACCGTTATTAATTGTAAGTGATAATGAATTTTATAGTTTGAAGTAGTATAATAAATTAATATTTAAATAGTACTTATTTTAATTGTGTGCATGCGAACAACTTTTTAATTTCCTTTCGAGAAGTTTATTTAAAACGGGTGTTTTGTTTTAAATGTTATGTGATTGTGAATTTGTCATAACAAATTAAATTGACTTGACGGCCAAAAACTAAACTGTCAAAAGATTTCAATTACACAGGCCAACGAAAAAATGTTTGTAAAACTTTTAAACAAACTTACCTAAATTTTATGTATTTTGAATGCCGGATCTGATAGCAGTTTTTTATCACCCACCATTCGCTTAGAATACGACATTGATGACATATTTTAAAAGAGGGAAAAATTTTATCTATAAGAATTAAAATTTGTAGTTCTTTTTATTTTGTTACAATTTTCTTTTACAATAATATTTAACTACTAAAATATGAATATAAGATGTTTATATTTTTCTGTATTTCCTCTCCCTTTTCTCTGTAAAGTTTCTTGAATAGCTTTTCGCCGATGTGATGCGTTTTGCTGTTCTCTGTGAAGTGACCAACAGTAATCACCCATCATTTTGATATTCCATCGTCCCTGGTATCGTTTCTTCATCTCTTTTATGTCCTGATGAAACCTTTCCCTTGCTTTTCACTCACATCACCTAAGTTCTCAGGAAAGAAATCAAGATGGTTGTGCAACAAGTAGACTTTAAGGAAGACAACCAAGAGTTTTAAACTTTTTTATCATATTAGCTACGATAAGTTTATAGTCTGGAGTTTTCACATTACCCAAAAACTGAGTTACAACTTCTTTAAATGATATCCAAGCCTCCTTTTCCGTTTTATTCATCGTTGCTTCAAACTTGGAATCGAACATCAATTTACGAATATCAGGCCCAACGAATATCCTTTCTTTCAGTTTAGCTTCTGATAAATGAGGAAATTTTCCACACAAATATTGAAAGCAATCACCGTCTTTAGGCAAAGCTTTTACAAATTGTTTGATCAAGCCCAACTTTATGTGCAGTGGTGGTAGAAGAATCTTCTTGGGGTCAACTAAAGTTTTATACAAAATGTTTTTCTTGCCAGGTGTCAAAGTTTTTCTTATGGCTCATTGGTTTTTAGACCAATGTTGATCCCTTGCTCTGCTATCCCACTCACATATAAAACATGGAAACTTCGTAAATCCTTTTTGTTGACCAAGAAGCATGGAGACAACTTTTAAATCTCCACACAGCATCCAACCATGAGCTGTATATTTAATTTTCTCTAAAATTTTATTAAGATTTTCGTAAGTTTCCTTCATGTCACTGAACGAGCAACAGGTAATGAAGCATAAGTATTTATGTATTATGTAATAAATACACCTTTTAAACTTGTTTTTGATGAGTTTATAAAAAGTCTCCAACCTTCAAATTCATTCATTAGACTGTTAATATCATGGCATTAATTAATAAGATGTCTCAAAATTGAATATTGATCTCTTGGCAATGTCTTTATCAATCGTTTGCCCAAATTATTAATAAGAGCTTCTTTTGTCCAGAACCATTATTGTTTTTTGTTGTGGGAAATAAATATTCAATTATGGTTTTCCGATTACAAATTAAGTATCTGGTTTTTTTATTGGATTTATTTTTATTTTTTTTATTTATTATTATTAAAAAAAAAAAAAAAACTCATTATTTTTGCGCTCGCCAGTACTCTCACTTGGTGTTTTTAGTTAATCTAAAGTAATATTTTATTTCTTTAGTTCATTATATTTTTTTCTGTGTACTTACATATAGGTTAGAAAATATCTTTTTATTTTTTCTGTAATTTTTTGATACATTTTATTTGTGCACTTATACTTAAATTAATTATTATGAAATATAATTTGTACACTGTTTCAACGTCTCAACCCAATTATTGGACGTCTGTTTCTTACAAGACAGTCTGTCGGTTGTGCTGCTGTAATTGATAAATAAATAAAATAAATAAATAAATTAAACTAAATCCTCGCCTTGCCGGAAAAAATTAATAAATTGTTCATCTCTTGTTCTATAATGATAAATAGATGTTCCAGATTCCAATAAATATTTTCTTTTAGTCTAGAACCAAGCAATTCTGCTTTTTCCTTAGTCAAACTCAAAACTCTCACTAAATCATTTAACTCGGGTTGTGTAAATAACCGCGGTTTAAATTTTCTGGAGAGTATTGAAAATCATCATCAGTCGGTGGACTTTGATTAAATTCAGGGCTAGACTGTAAAACGTTATTAATAGACTCAGGTGGCACAGGGACAGGAAATGTTCTATCGGCCGATCAGCTGAAGTAACGTTAGGATAGACAATTTTTGTTTCATTTTCTAAATTACATTCAGTAACATCTATGCTACAAAAATAACAATCATTTAAATGATTTTTTTGCTCTCTCCATAGCATGGGTACAGAAAATTACAAAGTTATTTTCTTTTTTTTTTATACAATTTCCTAAGAACATACTTTATGAGGAACCCAACACTTGTCTTGATTACCGATTTCTACACCAAAATATGCTAAGTAAACTTTTTACAAAGTCAGTAATGTTTCTTTGATGTTTTTTAATTACAAAATTACCACATATACAGTGAATTTTTTTTTATAAGTATACATTACATTAAATTGTCCTATGTATACTTTTAAAAGAAACGAGTCAATGCATTGGCATAGCCTACCACCATAATAAGCTCAAAACAAAAACAATTGACGTTGACGTGTCAAATTGGAAAACTTTAGTATTCTATGGCATCATCTTAAGTAAAGTTAAAGTCCTTTGTAAAATAACGACCTTAATTCTTGAAAAATGTATACAACGCAAGAAAAAAATTCAAATGGTTCTGTGGCATCAAGGCGGTAGTAGTTTAAGAAATGTGCGGGATTTATACAAAAATTTTAATTTAAAGGCTGCCTTGCTTGGTCTCACATAAAGAAAAAAAAGATGAGAAATGTAGTAACTGACTAGATGGAATTGAACATTTTATGCATTGTTGAAGAAAACTCTGAATCATGTTTGAGGAAAGTTAGTAGGTATTTGGCGGTGTACTTTCGATAAAGTCATTTCCTTGTTTTTTTGTTTTAGTTATTTAAGATAGCTTCAACAAATTGTGCAATTTGTTAATTTTGTTTTAATTTAGTTTTGCTAATGACTATTCCAAGTGTTAATATATTTAAAACAGTTTAACTTTTGGTATTAAAGGATATTTATGACACAACGTTGTTGAAAGTTACTACTTTATTTATTTATTACGTACAATTTTCGATTGTATGTATAACATATTAGCACAATTTTAATCTTACTTAAAAAAATTATTTTACTATTTGAATTGTTATGTCTGATTTCGATAAAATCTGGTAGGCTGTGTCAATACATTGACATGTTTCTTTTAAAAGCATACATAGGACAATTAATGTAATGTATACTTATAAAAGAAATTCACTGTATAACAAAAAACGTTAGGAGAATTTATACAAACACGCCTAACCATTTTTATTTGTGAATAAAACGTACATAGGTTAAATACTGCAATGTGAGGTTATATTTACTGAAAGAACAAAAAAACAACTGTGTAATTTATCAAAACTACCAACCTAAAAACATCTGATTTTATTGCCAACCTTAGAACATTAACATACAGGGTGGGGCACTACCAACGAATTATTCTATAGCATTAAAACGACAAATAATGTTAAAAATTTTAAGGCATACATATGTCAAGATTATTTGAAACCACATTTTAAAAATATTTTGGATTGTACAGGTGCTCTAGAAACACGTATCATATCAAAGTTGGGTTATTTTAAATGGATCACTCTGTATTTTTTTCTATTTTTGAATTTTACGATAAAAATAATGTATGTTCTTTAACATGTCCCTATACCTACTTACTTCCGTTTCTGAGAATAAATCGATTTTACCTGATTTGCAGATCCCTCCAAAAAATTCAATAACCTCAAGATGAATAAGAACATATAACTTTGGTTTACATCACCTTACAAAAAGCCTTCCACATCTCTTTTGCAATATTTACTATTATGTTATGATGTACAGGGTGTTTTTAATACTACCGCATAACACTAACGACTTTGCCCAACTTAAATGGAACACCCTAGATTTCTGTAGCCTGTTGAAAACTGGAACTAATTACCTTTTAGTCGGTATTAGGGTTACCAACCCCTATTCTGATAGTTTTCGAGATATTTAAAAATTTGATAGTTTAACAATTTACGATGTACTGGAGTCTAAGTTACCTGTGAAATATCCGCAATATGGACATTATCTTGCAACTTTCAGTTTTAAATATTTACCTTAAAAAATATTTTATTTTTTCAGAACAAAATAGACAGAAAATGTGCTCATGCCGGGCTCTAAGAGTCAGTAGAATTACGCACACCGGTCACAATTGACTAATGTTTAACAACAACAACCGTTATTTGGTACATCAAAAATCGATCATACTGTAAACATCAACAAACTTTAACCTGTTAACTCAGAATGTAATACAAATCGCTCTAATAGTAGTACGATAATTTCGAACACCATTATTTTTAGAATTTTTTTAACAAAGTGACCAATGTTTACAGTGTCATCGATTTTTGCTGAAACTAATAACGGTTTGTGACAGGTGGGCGTGATTCAACTGACTCTTAGAGCCGGGCATAAGCCATGAGCACATTTCTGTTATTTTGTTCTCACAGGTAAGTTAAATTCCAGTAAATTGCAAATTGTTAAACTAGCAAATTTTAAAATATCTCGAAAACTATCAGAGTTAGGGGTTGGTAACCCTAATACTGATTGAAAGGTAACTAGTTCCTAATTCCAACAGGCTACAGAAATACAGGGTATTCCATTTAAGTTAACAAAGTTATTTAAGTTTTAAGTCGTTACGTTATGCGGTAGAATTTAAAACATTCTGTACACCATAACATAATAGTAAATATTGCAAAAGGAATGTTGAACGTTCTTAGTAAAGTGATGTAAAGCAAAACTGCTTGTTCTTATTTATCTTGAAGTTATTTCATTTTTTTGGAGGGTCTACAAATCAAGTAAAATCAATTTATCTCAGGAACGGATGTAAGTTGGTATAGGGACATGTTAAAGAACATACATTATTTTTTATCATACAATTCAAAAATAAAAAAAAATACAGGGTGTTCAATTTAAAATTACCCAACTTTGATATGGTACGTGTTTCTGAGCGCCCTGTACAATCAAAAATATTTTTAAAATGTGGTTTCAAATAATCTCGATATATGCATGCCTTAAGATTTCTTATATTATCTGTCGTTTTCGTGCTACAGAATAATTCGTTGGTAGTGCCCCACCCTGTATATTGCCAACTTAAAAAATATTTAAATAGTTAAAAATATGTTTCATACATTTTGTTTAGTAAAATTTATTTTCACTAAATATTGAAATGTAGAAATTGGTGGGTGATACGACCATTTTATTTTTTTCTAAATCCAGTACACCAAATTACATAGAAATTAGCTAAAATTATTGAAAACGTTTTTTCATCGTTGTCCTGTGTTATTGGACGCAACTAATAATACCGGATTTAAAAAAAAAACACCCGTTATTTAGATTGTAAGATATTAACTGTTGCAACATGCAACAGTTTTAAATTGAAATTGTAAATATACAGCAATTAACGCATATATTAAAAATTAGTTACTAGTGGAGAAAATAATAGTATTGCAGAATTACAAAATTTCCTGGCGTTGCACAAGTGATAAGAATAATAGAACATAATTATGTGCGTAAGTAATACGTACTACTATGAAAACTGTTTTTTGCAATACAACTTTTCTGTTTAATTATCCATATTATTATTACGCCATTTGCATTTTCCGTTAGTTTGAAAACTAAATTTGCAATTTTGGTTTCTGTGACTAAAATTTTATGAAGGTATAAATTCCAAATCTTTGTAAAAAGTAAAAGCAAATATGGCGTTTCAACTAAATGAAATTAAAAATGTGTACTTAATTGTAAATTCAACTTTTATATGAACCACAAAGAAAACAGTATAACAAACAAATTGATTTGGAATGTATTTCACTAAACCTTTATAGTAATGGCACCTTCAAATGCCAAAAGAAGATAACTGAAATAAATTATTAAAACCATCATTGATGCAAGAATATTTCATCAGATTTAAATGGTTTTTTTTAAATCTGCATCCGAAATGTTTTGTAGTTTTGCTCGTGTAATAATTATTTCAAGAACAGATTATTTTATAAACTCCATTTAAATCTAGGGTTTGTTGTAGTTAATTTAAGCTGAATAATTTTAATATACATTTATATGTACATAAAGTAGCAATGATTATAAAATTAGTGAAATTACTTAGTTTTTTTTCTTATTAGAAAATATTTTAATAAAGAAGACGAGAGACATTTACCAAATAACACTAAAATTAGTGGTAATTTCATGTCCGAATTATTTGGACTTGTTACATGCAAAAAGATAGTAAAGATAATTTTGAATTAAAATGGTAACATAGATAGAGGTTGCACCGTAGCTCAGTGAGCGGGGTGTGTCGCTAGATGATTTATCTTTGCAGAATTGTAAGGTCTTAGTAAATTGTTGTAAAATCGCCAATAACAATCGATAAATTTCTCAAAATCGGGACGGTGCCAAACAAGCTTCAGCCCTTGTTCACTGAAAGCCAGTCCAAAAGTGGTACTTAAGTACGTAACAAATTTGTTAAAAGTTAACATAACAATAACAAAAATTTAAAAAATTCCTTACAAAGAAAGTCTACAAGATTTATTGCATTTGTATCATCATATAAACTTTAAATACGGGAATAACATCACTAACATAGTGAGCATCAAAACAACTAATCTGCCCATACAAGTCAAACCGAAACAATCTGACTAATATAAAATGTTAAACTTGCGCGTCTTGCAAATATTACTTACATATTCGCACAAAATGTCAATTCAGTGAATTAAACAATTGCACCAAAGGTTAATATGCCGTACATGCAATTAAAAGTCCTTTTTAATTTCGGATTAGTTATTTAAAGAAAAAACATAAATACCTGGAGGCCACGGCTGACTGTAAACCCGGGGTTGTTGCAATGAAGCAGAGGTAGTTGTGGCAGATCAGACGACGATGAAAGCGAAGACAAAAAGTCGTATCAAAATAATTCTTTTTGATAACGCCAGAAATTGGCACGTCGATAAGAAAATTCTTTTTGTCATATCGTACCAAATAAGAACGTGAATGTGGTACGGGAATTTAAAATCGCAACATCGTAAAACTGGGTGAGGACTTCAGTTCCCAGCAAACTTCAAAAGTTAAATTTTTCGGTCGTATGAAGAAATATAAAAATCCGCAAACTTGCAAAACGGAGAAAAACATCCATAACTAACTTCAAACCCAAAACTTATTTATTCCCAATACAAAATACGTGCGTTACAATCTGCCAGAGCTGGACATCGACTTCTATTAAACAGCAATTGCGACACACTGTCGTTCCCTTCTGTACGTACCGACCATAGAACTTACTAGATGATGAAATTTTGATCTACATCAAGAAAATACCATCAAAAAGATGAAACAGCAAACATTTATTTTATATCAAGGTTAAGTCGACAAACTGAACGCGACTTGCAATTAATAAACAAAGATAACGAAATTTTCTGTGTAATTGGAATTCAACGTAATCTAAATACCCTTAATTAAGAATTAACGATTATTTTAAAAGAAAAAATTCCAGCAAACGTTACACACTTTTATATTATTTTCAAAGGTATAAGTCGAATTTAATTTGATTATTAAAGCTTTAAAGTGATAATATATTGTTCTCAAATACTCTTGTATTTTATGAAGCTTCGAAAGCATGCAACAAATATGTTTTAAAAACAACATTTGAAAGTGAATAATTGGTGTAAGTAATTATGTAAAGATATAACATGGTCCCTGTACGTTTGAATGAATTGTTTTGTAAGAATAGAACAACAACCTTAAACGTTTGATATATTATGACATCAAAAAAATTTATATATAACTACAAACAATGTTTAACGTACCCATGTTCCTTACCAAATATATGTAGGGAATGGACTTTATCTTTATCCCCGGGCGTACAAAAAATTTTAATAAAGAATTTTAAGAAAGATTCTAAAATACTTCCGAAAGTTCCCAGCCAACACATTCAATTAATTTTATTAAGCTTATTAATAATAATGTATCAATTAATAAATTACAACTGATGATGCATTTTATCTATGTAGTCTCATCAAAATCAAAAATTGTTTTGTATTGGTAGACAGATAATGGTAGACTGCTCATTATTTGCACTGTAATTTATACCACTCAAGAAAATGATTTTAAAAATGTACTCGTATTATCAACAATACTATTATGATAAGTCGATTACTTGAGTAATAACATATTTTATAGGTACTTTTATTTGTTAGTGTTTGTGTATTTTATTTACCAAACCTAACAACGCCATAAAAATACTACTAAAAAATTTTAATGTGAGCTGCAAATCGGCGAATGAAGAAACGAATCCTTTATCACTAGCAAATACTATCGTTTGATAGGGCTGTGTAAATTACTTTCAAATCAAGTGCATCATTAATAATATAACTATGTTTACTCTGCGAACAAGCTAATATCATAATACACACCCCAGAAATATGCGGAATAAAAAATAATAAAGTGACAAGCATAACACAAATGGTTAACATATGGTAGGTATATTATGCACCAAGATTGTGAAGTCTGTCATTATTGCCTTAGCACGCAATAATGGACTTCACAACCATGGTGTATATACTATTTTCCACTACTAGCCAAATTTAATCCAAAAATAAAAATAAACATTTTTTCTTGTAAAAATCAAGTAGCACAGGAATGCAAATAAATCAAAAAGCATTAAAAGCTACATACGTTGATAAACCAACTGCAACTGATTCACTAACACTTGTGTGGCATATTTCACCTTCATTTTCTGAAAATTATTTGAAGTAATATTTATTTATTTATTCCTTTACAAACAGGGCAAGCCCCATACAAAGAATATATTACAAAAATATAATAGAAAAATCAAATCTGCAGACAAAATTAAATAAATTTAGTGAACAACCTAGTAGTTAAAAAAATAGTTTAATCGTATTATTGAAAAATTAACTTAGACCTATTTTTATAAATTATAAAGTAATTGATAAAATTCAAACCAATGACAATTTAAATTGCACAATTTAGATAATCTGGATATTATTGATTCTTTCCTTCCATAAGCTAAAGTAGGAATTTAAAAATAATAATGATTTGCTCTGAGATGTCTAGTAGGTACATGGAAATTGAAACAATTAACAATACCAGAGCAGTCAATAGAGTTAGTTAATACTTTATGCGCAAATAGAAGATCTGCTCTATTTCTAGCGGATTCCAAGTTAGAAATGGAAAAGGTCTGGTAAGTATTAGTGAAATCATGATTCATGTAGTGCATAGTGTGCCCTGTTTTATAAGCAGCGTACCTAAGATATAAATGGTTCAGTGTTTCTAAAAGTCATTTTAGAATCAAAGATGACTCCCAAATCACGAATATGCTCAATATTTTCCAATAGGTTCCCTGCAAGCAAATACACATTTTTGGCGTTTTTGACGTTCCAAATCTAATAGAAAAGTACTTGGCTGAGTTACATTTCAAGCCATTAAGTTCACGCAATTTACTAAAGCATCAATATCTCTTTGAGTAAAATGACATCATTCGTATTTTGATTGCCTTAATAACTTCGTGTCATCAGCAAATAATAATATTTCACAAAATTGTATGTGATTCAGAATATCATTAATATACAATAGAAATAATAATGGTCAAGATGAGTTCTTTGGCCCACACCAGATAATACATCAAGCAATACGTAAAA